>VUQH01031772.1:0-14805 GCA_015106775.1 Etroplus canarensis
TCATCCAAACCAGATGAACCAGATGAACACATTGCAAAATATCAAAATAGTGCAAAACAGAAGACATGAAAGACACAATGAAAAGACAACACAACAAGACACTAGCACCGAGAAAAAGAGGTGATGTGCAGTAGCAGCGATTGAGGTAGTGCAGATTGTGTGTGTGTGTGTCTGTGAGTGAGTGAGTGAGTGAGTGAGTGGGACAGGGTTTATAGTGTTATGCAGTTCGGGGTTTTGTGTGTGGGTGAGTGTGAGGGGGGCTTTTTTGTAGTTCAGTCCTGGGTGGTTGAGGAGCCTGATGACTTGAGGGAAGAAACTGTTACACAGTCTGGTTGTGAGGGCCCGAATGCTCCGGTACCTCTTCCTGGATGGCAGGAGGGTGAAGAGTGTGTGTGGGGGTGTGTGGGGTCATCCACAATGCTGTTTGCTTTGCAAATGCAGCATGTGGTGTAAATAATGCAGCGTGTGGTGTAAATAAGGCAGTAAGGGAGGAAACACATCATTTGTTGTTGTCCAGGGGTTCTAGACTTCAGGCAGTCATTGACTGCAAAGGATTTTTATCCACTTATTAAAAACAACCCCTATTTATTGAATTTTGTTAGTTTTTCCTATTAGTTTTGACTCTCTGAAAATGGAGGACTATGCACAAAAATTACTTTAATTCCTAAACAATTAATGCAGTTCTTTTGTCACACCCCTTGAATTAAAGTTTAATGTCTGCACTTCGACAGCTTCCACATTTTGACCATTTGACTTAAACCCCACTGTGGTGGTGTAATGAGCAAAAAAACCCAACAAAAAACCCTATCATTGTCTCAAAACTCGTGGGCCGAACTGTATATATAGACTGTTTTAATATTTTTCAGGTCATTGATTTTTTTAGTTTAGAAACCCTATTTGTCAAAGAAATGCAACATATCTCAACATCATATATTCCTGCAAAACTTAGTAGAGACTATAAAAGCACTAACAGTAGAGTGAAAATTTTCTACAGGAGGCTAAGTAGACATGTCCACTTCTTGGCTATTCTGGTTTTACGTCCTTAATTTTCTGTTAAAATAGAAAATTGTATAGCTTGCTTCTATTTCCTGCACTGATTCCTAGTAACAAGAATCCTAACAAAACCCATTTCATCACATTTCATGATCTCTCAGCAGGAACTGTGAGTACTGCTTGGACGGTGACATTCGAAAACTCAGACGTTTGTGCTTTAAGGGGATCATCTGTGAAGTTTAAGTGCTCATACAACTACAGCCTTGGGGAAACCATTAGAAACACTGCATGGTACAAAGGATATTTAGAAAATGGAATCTGGAAACGTGTTGCGCTTTCAGTCCTTCCATCGTATAACGGTCGTTCTGAATATCTTGGTGACCAGCAGCACAACTGTAGCCTGGCAATTCATGATTTGCAGGATAATGACACTGGACATTACTACTTCAAGTTTGACACAGACTTGTATGGAAGGCGTAGTAAAAACTCTGTGTATCTGTCTGTAACAGGTAAGATGTTCAACCATTGAGTGATACACTCCAGGTTTAATCTTTCTACTTTTCCTAATATTTCTGTTTCTTTAACTGACTGACTGACGTCCAGAGTTAAGAGCCAGAGTGCAACCACAGAGAGTGAGAGCAGGAGAAAGAGTGACTCTTGAATGTATAACATCCTGCCAACTTGGCAACACAGTCTGGTTCAAAGATGGACATCCAGTGGCAAAAACATTATTCCAGGCACAGGCAGAGGATGCTGGGAATTATGCATGTTCTCTCGAAGGACAGGAATCCCTACAATCACACCCTGTTGTTCTGAATGTTCAGTGTAAGTAAACTTTTGATGATACTGTAGGATGAGAAATTGAGTTTTTAAGACTGTAGAGTCACTGAAGCAAAGTTTGTATGGAAATTCTTCCCTCCGAGGCTTTAAACCCAAGTTAGTTGCTAGTTGCAATAATCTACCCATCTGTATAAAAAAATAAAGTGCTGAATATTTCTCCACTCAATTTATGTCAAGCAAGTATATTTAAAAAAATTAAATACTTTTAAACATGTTTGAAACTTGTCATTTTTGTTTTACCTATTAGAGCGGCATATCATTTTGTGAAAAGTGATTAAAGAGAAGATGGATAGCCCTTTAATGTCTGACCATATGCTGCTTCTGGAAGAAATTGGTTGGCTTAGCTTAGCATAATGTTTACCCAGCAGTCTCTCTTAGCTGATGCTTCCTACTTGAGTGATTTGTTATCACCAGATTTGCTCTGTAGGTTTAGAATCATACTTCCGAAACTACACTATATAGACTTGTCTCATTTATTTCTTTCATTCAGTCCCATTGCCACAGGTGTATAAAATCAAACACCTAGCCATGTAGTCTACCTTTATAAATATTTCTGAAAGAATTAATTGTTCTGAAGAGGTCAGTATATTCTAGTGTGGTGCTGTAATAGGATGCTAACATTTCAACAAGTCAGGTTATAACATTTCATCCCTCCTGGATATTCCATTATTAACTATAAGTGGTATTATTGCACATTGGATACCTCTAGGTACCACAGCAACTCAGCCACAAAGTAGCTGACCATCAAAATTGACGGAGCAGGATCAGTTAGTGCTGAGATGCACAGTGTGTAAAAGTTGCCAGCTCTCTGCAGTGCAGTGTCCCAAATCTCCTCTAGCATTCATATCAGCACAAAAAGTGTGTGCCACGAGGTCCATAGCATGGGTTTCCATGGCCAAGCAGCTGCATGTAAACTTAACATCATAAAGCACAATTTCAAGTGTCCGCTGGAGTTGTGTCAAGCATGCCACCACTGGATTCAGGAGCAGTGGAAACGTGTTCTGTAGAGTGACAGCTCATCCTTCTCTAACTGGTAGTCTGATGAATGAGTCTGGGTTTGGTGAATGTCGGGAGAACGTTACCTACCTGACTGCACTGTGCCATGGTGGAGGAAGGATAATGTAATATAATGTTCCATTGAAGGGAAATTTTAATGCTTCTGCTTACCAAGACACTTTGGACAATTTGTGGGAACACATTTTTTTGTGGGAACAATTTGGGGAAGCCCTTTTCTGTTCCAGCATGACTGTGCCCAAGTTCATAAAGCAAGGTCCGTAAAGGCATGGTTGGATGAGTTTGGTGTGGAAGAATGTGACTGGCTTGCACAGAGCCGTGACCACAACCCCAACAAACACCTCTGGGATGAACTAGAAGGGAGATTGTGAGCCACGCCCTCTCATCCAACATCAGTGTCTGACCTCAAATGCTTTTCTTGACAAATGGGCAAAAATTCTCACAGACACACTCCAAAATCTTGTAGAAGGCAATCCCAGAGAAGTGGAAACTGTCATGGCAGCAAAGGGGGGGGGGGGACTCCTTATTGACGCCAGTGGATTTAGAATGGGAGGTCATCAAAACTCCTGTAGGTGTAATGTGTAGGTGGCCCCATACTCTTGTCCATATGGTGTATCTTTATTTGTTTAAATGATCTGGTTCAGTCAGGAATAGTACCAAAAATAGAACAAGTAACTTAATGTATACCACAGCAAAACAAATGTGTGTGTGTGTTTTTTTTAACAGATTCTCCATTGAATGTGTCTGTTGAGGCGAATCATGCTGGCCCCCTGACAGTGGGCAGCAGTGTGAATCTGACCTGCAACAGTACTGCTAACCCTCAAGCAGAAAATTACACCTGGTACAACTCCATCTCCCTGCTTCCGGTGGCCTCAGGGCAGGTGCTGTCTCTTAACTCTTTGAAGGTGTCCCACAGTGGACTCTACCTCTGTCAGGCCAGGAACCGTCTCGGAGGAAACAACTCAACTGAGCTGCTGTTGACAGTGGAAGAAACAGACAGTGAGTATGCCAGGGGAGCAGCCGTAACCCCTGTGATTTAAAACAATTGGAAAGATAGGCCAGTAGTTTAAATGCTGCCAATTAGTAGGTGAGCAAAATGCTGTATTTAGTCAAAAATTTATTTATAAAATTGTTCGGAAAATACAATCCAGTGGAAGTATATGGTGTAAAATGTAAAACAAAACAGAATGCAATCATTTGCAAATCATTGAAACTCTATAATGAGTTAATAAATGATACAAAACTATAGAATTTCAAACTGGATAAAATGTTTTAGCAAATTTATACATTTTTTATAAACTCTACAAAGGAAACGTAGAACATTTCTAACAATATTCGTAAGCAGAAAAGCCTGTTAGGTTAATTTTGCACATTTTCTTCTAACAGTTAATCGTTTCATCCTCCTTGTTGGTATTGGTGTCAAAGTGGTTATCGTGCTATTGCTTTCACTGGTTTTTATCTGGGCTTGGTAAGTGAACTTATACAGAGTACTCCTACTTTTGCAGCAGATGAATAAATTCTTTTCAGTGTTCTGTCTGTAAACTTTTCATATTCCCTTTTTCAAGGAGGCGGAGGCATAATTCTACTGCAAACAATGAGGTGAGAAAAAAAGACTCAGGACTCAGGTCCATTTAATAAAAATAAAAACGGTCTCTCACAGGATGTCTAATATAGTTCTTTTATGTTTCAGATGGACAGCCACGATTATGAAAATGTCAGAAAATCAAATAGGTGAAACGACAACAAAGAGTTGTGCATAAAGAGAAGCCTGGTGAAACAAGAAGACCTGTCTGTACAACAGATGACTCGGCAAATGAATATTTGTGATTTATTTGCTGCCTGAGTACAATGAAACACATCTCGGGATGAGCTGCAAATTTGCATTTGTTATTGCTCAGTTATAGTTTACTGTAACACTAGGGAAAGAATGATCAGATATTACAAGAAACTGACATTTATCTCATCAATTAATTGCCCACAATACAAATTCTCCTTGTAAGCATTTTGTTCATATGATATGTTACTAGTCATTATAAACATTGTTTACATTAACTTTAAGTGGCTACATCAGGATCTGCTGCCCCCTTGAGTTTAAAGTAAACATGTACATTATGTCCCCTGCTATGTTGATAGCTTGTCACATTATATTTACACTATTCCTCCAAGGGGTAACCTTTTCTATGGCATGGGCTGTTAAGTTTAATGTTTTTTAATAGTTTTCAGTGTTGCTAACTGTAACAGAAACAGCATTTCAAGCTTGAATAAATGTTGCCTTTTGTAAGGGATGTTTTCTTTTGATCTGCTGTACTTTTTCAAAAATCCAGCTTGAGTTTAAAAAAGTCAAAAGCTTGAGTTTTATAAGTCTTTGCTAAAAACTTTTCAGGATAAATCTCAGGTCATGAGCAGGTCCATCCAGTTTCTTCAGCTTATCCAATTTAGGATCATGGAGGGTGAGCTGGAGTTGTCATTGGATGAGAGGCAGCTGTATTATAATATGTCCACTACAGGTTACCAGCTCAAGTTTAAAACATCAGATAATTGCAAAAATGTACAATAAATACAACTTCAGCTTTAGGTGCACATTGGCAAAACTGTCTCTTTAAATATTTGGTCACGAAGCACTGTATGAGCTTCATTGTGAACTTATTTAGCATTTAAAAATAGAGGAGGTGTGCACCACTTTACACACCCAATCTTGCTTTAATATTGCAAATCAAACAAAAGGAAACTAAAAATAGTGAAAAAAAAATCAACAGTTGAGAGTCCTGGTTTCAGAGTCACTGTCCTCCTGGTTTATATCCTCCTCTCCTTCTCCTCATGCTCTGCTCAGTAATTGTCAGAGCCTTATCACACTGAGTTTACTCAAAGCCACACAAACAGGATCCAGTTGGACCTTCCAACAGCACTTAATTGGATCATCAAGGTCATTGTGATCATCTCTAGCAGGCTTTCAGTAATAACTTTTCTCTTTCTGGACATTGCTTTCACAGCACTTGGTGCACTTTGTGTTGTTATGTTCCAATCCTGTGCCAGGAAGTATCAGTGTTAGCAAGTTCTCCAGATGTTGTCATATGTAATGGACCATGGAGGATATGTAAATTCCCATCTGTTACTGCATCTCTTCAAGCAACAAAAAACCTTATAGCAATGATAAATTTAGTACAGGTAATGAGAAAGGGTAAATAATTTTTCCTGACTGCTTGTTAGAATAAAAGCTTTTCTTGCAGCTTGATTACTACATTCTCATCAGCAGTATTAAGCTTACCTCAAAGAGAAAATGCACAAATGAAATTAGTTTTGAGATATCAAGAAGCCAGCTGCACCTTCGGCCAAAGGAGTCACCACAGCGGATTGATGTGCATTATTAATTTGGCAGAGTTTTTACACCAGAAGCCCTTCCTGATACAACCCTCCACAGTGAAAGGGGCTTGTTTCCCCACCTGGAAACAAATCAGGAAGCTTTTGCTTGGAAGGTGAATGTGGAAACTGCTACATACATGCCAAATGCATGAAGAAATTCTGACATTGTTCCATTTGTTTTAGTTGCATTTGCAATATGAACAATTGCTCTCCTTTCAGTGCTTTGAAATCCGGTATTCAGTGTTACGTCAGTGATGTTTATTAACATGATCTTCAGGCTGGCGGGAACTGGTGTCACCATCATCAGTCTTTGAACCTTCTTCTTTCTTCCACCTGATTTCAGTCGTGGGCTCAAGCAGTCAAAAAGGCAGTTCAACAGTAGGATGCGCTCATAATGTAATACAAATTTAAACGCTTGTGTGATGGAGCATATTTGGTAGAAAGTGGTGTGGACATAACCACACAGGAGTAATTGACGACAATGAGTAAAAAGAGCAGGATTGTCTTATTTTAAATAACTTAAGTTTGTGCAAGAGAAAAGTTTTTTTTGGTGAGTGAATGTACCATACTGCGGATAAGACTGTGAAGATAAAGTCCGTGATCTTGCTGAGTCTTTAAGGTTCTGTTGCATTTGTTTCAGTAAGGACGTATGACCGCTGTCTGGATGACCTCTGTCTCCTGAAAGCAAAAAATACCAAAACTTTTACATTAAAAATGACCTACACGTAGGACAGAAGCAAAATGTGATTACTTTTCTTGTAATATAGCTTAAATGATGTAGATATTTTGGTTTAAAACCCCAATTCCAAAAGAATTGGGGTGCTGTGTAAAATATCAATAAAAACAAAATGCAGTTATTTGCAAATCTCAGAAACCAATATCTTCTTTGCAAAAACGCATCCAAAACATATCAAATGTTGAAAGTGAGACATTTTATCATCTTGAATTTGATGGCAGCAACATGTTTCAAAAAATTTGGGACAAGGGCAACAGAAGGCTGGAAATGTAAGTGGAACTAAAAAGAATAAAAATAATTAAGTTAACAGGCCAGTAATGTGACTAGGTACAAAAAGAGCACCTTAGAGAGGTAGAGTCTCTCAGAAGTAAAGATGGACAGAGGCTCAGCAATTTGCGAGAAACTCTACAATTTGTGGAGCAATTTCAGAATATTTCTCCTCACCACATTGCAATGTTCCACATAAAATTGCAACGACTTTGAATATTCCATCATCTACAGTACACAATGTCATCAAAAGATTCCAAGAATCTGGAAACATCTCTCTGCACAAGGGACAAAAAACCAATACTGGATGTGGGTGATCTTCGGGCCCTCAGGCGGCACTGCATTATAAACAGACATGATTCTGTCATGGAAATCACTGCATGGACTCGGACAATTCCAGAAATCATTGTCTGTGAGCGCAGTTTGTCGTGCCATTCACAAATCAAGTTAAAGCTCTATTATGCAAAGAAGAAGCTATATGTAAAAATGATCCACAACATTGCTATTTAAAATTAACTGAGGCAAACGAGAAAACTGTTCTGTGTTCAGACAAATTGAAATTTGAAATTCTTTTTTAGAATCATGGGCGACACATCCTCAGGGCTAAAGAGGAGATTGACCATCTACCTTGTTATTAGTGCTCAGTTCAAAAGCCTGCATCTCTGATGGTATGCAAGTACATTGGTGCCTATGGTACTTGCACATCTAGAAAGGCACTATCAGTGCTGAAAGGTATATACAGGTTTTAGAGCAACAAATTCTCCCCTCCAGATGATGTATTTTTCAAGGAAGGCCTTGCATGACAATGCTAAACTGCATACTGCAGCTATTACAAAAGCAAAGTTTCACAGTAGAAGAGTCTTGGTCTTGACTGGCCTGCCTGCAGTCCAGTCCAGACCCAAGACTGTTGAGTAACTGGAGTCCTATATCAGACAAGAAATAAAGGTCCAGCAGCTGGTCTCCTCAGTCCCCAGACAATTATGGACTGTTGTTAAAAGAAAAGGGGATGCTACACAGTGGGAAACATGGCCCTGCCCCAACTTTTTAGAGATGTGTTGCTGCCATCAAATTCAAGATGAGCTAGTATTTTTCATGAAATTGTAAAATGTCTCATTTTGAACATGTGGTATGTTTTCTTTGTTCTTTTGTGAATAAAATATTCGTTCATGAAATATGCATATAATTGTTTTAATTCCTACCTTAGGCAGTGTCCCAACCTTTTTGGAACTGGGGTTGTATTATTTTACTTATTCTGTGCAACAGTCCACCTAATGCAACTCTAAAGTGTAAATGGTGACGACAAATAAAGGTTGTAAGAGAAGTGAAATCCCCACCTTATGAGAAAAGTGGCTAAGGCTATAATGGCCAGCAGGATTCCAATGAATACTCCAGCAATCAATGCTTTTCTTTTTGGAGAGTGAGATGAGATCACTGCTGCAGGAGACAAAAATGTAGAGGGGTGTTCACAGAGACTGGCACTAAAGCATATCCCTGAACAAATGTTTACAGTGTAAGACAGGAAATGTAAGGAGAAGCAAGAATAACATTGATCATCATGCGCCTACCCCTGGAGCCTCTCAGTGTGACACTGAAAGTCTGTGATCCATGTCTGTTGCGTGCCACACAGCAGTGCTGCCCATCTTCCTCAGTGGTGATGCTGGCACTGCTGAATGTCTGACCACTTCCAGTGGGTGTAGCCACAGTTTGCCTTCCCTGATGAAAGCTTTTGTCTGTTATATCAAGGCATGCTAGACCCTGGTACCAGACATACGTGTGCACGGGTGGGTTGGCATCACTGGTGCAGGTCAGAGTCCTGGAGAGTTCGTGATGTAGCTGTCCAGTAGGTGAGATTGAGACAGTCGTGTTGCGAGGAGAATCTAGACAAAAGGCATGTCAAAGTATGTCAAAAATCAGTTATACATGATTTCCGGTCTTATGAAATTCTGTCAAAACTCTGTTTGTAATCCAGTTATGTATGGTAGAGGAGTATAATGCAATCACCTGATAAAAAAAGTCCTGTTTTTCTGAATTAATGAGATATTTTGAAGTCCAAAAGAGCCTCTATTGACTTTAAAGCTTGAATGCATGACCCATGACCTCCTAACACAGTCTGAAACATTGGCAGATATTGCCATCTCTAAGTAATACACATGATATTGTTACAGATTTTCTGCTGGATATTACAGTGTTTCTCCCAGATCACATGAATCGCTATGGCTTCAGGATTTAAGACAATACATGTAAAATGCATTCAGGCTGCCTATTTTGGGACTCTTAAAACTAAATCCAAAGAAAAGTATATTAAACTAAGGGAGGTGGGCATTAGTGCTTATGAAATCAAACCTGACATTAAGTCAATGAAAGTTCTTTTGGAACTTTAAGATATTTCATTATTTTTTGAATGAAAAACATTCTCTGAATTTCCAGGATAATTATTCATACAGAAAAAGGAAACATTTTTTTCATAGTACGGAGGAGTTTCTTTCTTTGAGAATTTCTCAAGAAATTCTCAGTCAAAATGCTCTGTCAGCCATGCCTATTTTAATGTTCTGCTTTTTGAAGTCATGCATGTGTCATGCAAAACTGGCAGAGGAGTAAACAATAAACCAAGTGGGTGACTATGCAGTTCTGTCCTGAAGACTGCAGCACATAATTAAAAGCTTCACTTACATTGCACATCAATCATCAGCATGGTTGAGTTCTGCACTTTTTCTCCAGTGTGTATCTGACAGTAGTAGCTTCCAGACTCATCAGATGTGACTTCAGTAATATTCCACACTTGTCCAATATGTTTTGTCCTGGTGTTTGTACTCTTGTACCAACTGAAACGGGCCTGTGAACCGGCCATAGGGCTACAGCAGGCCAGACGCAAGGCGACACCCTCTCTGATGTCCTTGGAAGGACTTGCCATTGCCGTGACTGCGCTGGAGGAGCCTGAAGGAAATAATCGATAACAAAGAGGCAAAGCACATATGAGATCAGATTACTACTCCATATATTCAAATGGGCAAAATTCATAGCTTGATAAATGTCACAAATCAATAACTGTTTATCTTTCTGTGAAACAAAATAATGTACTAATAGCTTGGATAGAATTATTCATACCCAATTTATTATGATTATTATTATTATTATTATTATTATTAGTGGAGCTCTACCAGCAGCTGAAGCAATTTCAGTGCAGCCAACACTTTTTGTTGGTCTCGAGGTGACTTGGAGGGGGGGGCAGCTTTCAGCTAACACTGTATGCAGTGGGATAGAGTGCTGCTGACCTCAGCTGAGAACACAGGCAGATGAGGGAGTTTGCAGCTGAGTGTGAAGCAGCTGGAATGAGAGTTAGCACCTCCACTGCTGCCCCCATGACCCTGAGCTGCAGAAAATGGATGAGTGGGTGGGTGGATGGAAGGAGGGATGGATGGATGGACTTAAGCTGTATCTAAAGATTAAGACTTAAGATGTTCTTATTTTGATCAAGTTTATAGTTAGGGCTGTGTCAGGTGACCCTGAACCATCCCTTAGTTATGCTGCTATAGGCTTATATTGCTGGGGGACTTCTCATGATGCGCTGAGCACTTCTTCTCCACCCACTTCTTTTCACCCCCATACATTTATCTTCTAATACATGTCATTATTGAGCCTCTATGTGTCATGGTCTGGGTGAGTGGCTGGGTCTTTCCATCAGCTGGAGTCTCCACCCTTGGGCGGAGCTGTTCAATCCTCGTCATGTGTGACACCTGCTTCACCTTTTGGCTGCCGCCTTTTAAGGACCAGCACTCCTCTTCGCTGGATCAACTGCCTAATCAGCGTAGTCTCTGATTTGCCGCGGAGATCCCGCCGGGAACCGGACACCAGCACCCTCACCCAGACCGACTCAATCGCTTCCCTCCATGCCAGCCTCCTCTTCCGCATCTTTCCACGTTCCCTGCTGTACCGTTTCTTCCCTGCACCGGACCTCCCAGAACCTCCACGTCCTCAGCCATAGCCCGCTCAATTTTCCTTGTCAATAAAGTCTTGTTTTGTTTATTACTACGTGTCTCCGTGTTGTGTCTGCATCTGGGTCCGCTTTTCCTCCGCACGGCCACCTGCCATAACACTATGTTCTCCTTTTTCTCCTCTTTTTCCTCTCATCCCCCCAAAAGGTACAGATGACTGCCCTTTCTTGAGCCTGGTTCTGCTGGAGGCCTCTTCCTGTTTAAAGGGAGTTCTTAATTCCCACCGTCTCCAAGTGCTTACTCATAGGGGATTGTCTGATTGTTCGGGTTTTCTGTCTAATACTCTAGGGTCTTTATCTTAAAATATAAAGTGCCTTGACGTGACCAAATTAGATACCAAAAAACAGTAGTCAACAAGGCACTTCGTCATACAGTGGATATACCCATCTTTTATATACAGTTTATATAATTCTAATTTTATATTTAAAAATAGGTGAATTCTCTAAGAAAGTCCAGAAAGGGTTAGTGTTAAATTTTTGACTTTACTTTCATTGTTTTTTGGGGCCATCTCACAGTTAAAATGTGGTGTGAGAGGTCTGTCCTTCAATTAACTTATAGATACAAGATTTCAAAGAAAGGGTTTCTGATGCACTTACATGCACGACCAGAACAGCCACACCAAAAAAAGAACAGAGAAGCTCAGATTGCAACACACACAGAAGCTGTGTCCTAATTTCATGCTAAAGATGCCATAACGCCACTACATCTTCATACAGCAAATTATTTTTTTGCAGCTACATTCATGTTTAAAATGTAAATAAGCTTTCACAGAGATGTTTCCAAGAATAATCTAAAAACATCCTTCTTTTACCAGCTTTTGGGTGACAAAATGCGTTGACTGATTTTCAACGGATTCCAATATCACGAACTGATTCTGAGCCCCTTTTTTCTAAGTTCGGCAAATACAAGTTTGTAATATTTAGTTGCGAGAGTAACACAATGCAGGCTTTTAACATTATGAAAAAGATTCTTATGTCAAGATTATTTATACACAGCCAGTTGTCAGTTTCAGTTCTGCTTCTCATAAATAGCACACAATGTCACACAAAGGAAGTGGCTACTAAACATTGCAGTGGTGTTAAACCAGAAACAACTTTTGACAGCAAGAATTTAAGAAATGCAGGTGAGTCAAGTATAAACACTTCTACTTTCAGGTTTGGTTCTTGGACAATACTGATGAGAAACTGGCCAACGCTGAGAAATCACATCCAGATCCACGCCTCAGAAAAAACGTAACAGACCAAACAGAGACACAACTCACAAACTTCCTGAGAGGTTCACCAACATATACATGGAGAAATACTAGATTGCAAGACACTGAGTGTGAATGGGACTGACACACACAGACAGACAGAACCATGACGCAGAGGAAAGATAAGAAGAAGGTCTTGTGGTTTGTCTGGGATGGTTTCAACCAAGCTATAAAATAGTTAGGAACAACAGAAGAATACCGACATAAACTGACAGAAGTTCTGTTTAATTGTGTACTTCGTAAATCTATAAATGTTTCGAACAATGGGGCACTAATTTTGCTTTTGCTAGTGCAATTTCCCCCCCTGGGATTGATAAAGTATTCTGATTCTGATTAATTACACAGTATTGCTGTTGCACATTTTTAAGCCCTAACAATGTTCACACCTGCCACCAGGAGCTGCACGCCGCTCTGCTCTGGCATCTTCTCTGAGGAATGGTTGGTGATGAGGTAAAACACGTAGGTCCCACTGTCTGACTGTGTCAGATTAGTAATCCTCAGAGAACAGTTCTTGCTTCCTGGTTGCCCCAGGTACTGCACTCTGTTTTGGTAGGAGGGATCTGGGAAGATATGATCACTGTGGTACACATATCTGACATGGACAAAGGGACAGACAGACACACTTAGACACTTGTGTTCCTTATGTAAAAGCTCGTGTGTGTTTCTGTGCGGCTTAAACAATACCTTGGTGTTATACATCGGCTGTCTTCAAGACACCACATCTCAGACACAACTTTGTACTCTTCTTCACCTCCGCCATCCTAACAGGAGACGATACAGAGGGGTGCTTGTCAGTGAATACAGCAGTAGAGGCAAAATTTCAAGCAACATCCAAAACATTGCCCGTAAGCTTAAAATAATAATTCCTTTTGGTTTCCTTTCAACAACAATCGATGACTACTGATGCTTAGTCATTTTAATTGCAGTTTTTAGCGCTCTAGAGAAGTCTTCAGGTTAAAAACACAAAGCAGGATAAAGTGCAACTGCTAACAATGCCATCTTTATTGAAATACCTGAGCGGAGAGCCAACTCTCTCCCCTGGTTTCACTGGAGCTCTGGGGGTAGTCATAGGAACACGGGAGGTCTACTGAAGAACCAGTCACAGCACAGATTGGACCAGAGGGGAGATGAACAGACCAATCACCAGCAAGAATACCTGGATGGGAGAAAGCGTGTGTTATATTCTTCTTCTTCTTCTTCTTCTTCTTCTTTTGGCTGCTCCCTTTAGGAGTCGCCACAGCAGATCATCTGCCTCCGTCTCACCCTATCCATTGCATTCTCTTCTGCTACACCAACCCGTTGCATGTCCTCCTTCACTACATCCATCAACCTTCTCTGTGGTCTTCCTCTTTTCTTCCTGCCTAACAAGTCCACCTTTAAGATTGTCCGTCCAGTATATCCAGTATCCCTCCTCTGCACATGTCCAAAACATCTTAACCTTGCCTCTCTGACTTTGTCTCCAAACTTCTCAACCTGAGCTATCCCTCTGATTTACTCATTTCTAATCCCATCAGTTCCTGTCACTCCCAGTGAAAATGTCAACATCTTCAACTTTTCCACCTCCAGCTCTGTTGCCTGTTTTTTGTCAGTGCCACCATCTTCAAACTGTACATAAAAACAGGCCTCACTATCACCATATAGACTTTCCTTTTCACTCTTTCATAGGGTGACCGGATGGCTTGCTTGACGGCTGCACAGCATATTGATCTATTTTTCCACGTCCTGCATTTTTAGACAGTGTCCTGAATTTTGATTGGTTCTAGATCTCTCAAAAATCTACACTGAATGACAGACAATTTTCTAAAGCCTGACTCACTGCCAATGGCTGTGAAGAACCTGCGCTCCTCACTCTAATATAACACTACACACACACCGCTGCTTCTGGGCATCCTCCAGATGTCCATATCACATATTTGCACCAATTGATGCTGCTGGTCTTGTTCTTGTTTTTTTTGTATTTATTTATTTTGTATTATTGTGCAGTTGTGTATATTGTGTAAATTTCTGTATATAACTGCTAGGTTTTATATTTCCTATTTTACTTAATCTTATTTTACTTTTATAATATGCTACACAGAGACCTGAGAATCAGTATTTCGTTCATCCTGTAATGGGTCGAATGACAATAAAAAGACTCTGAGTCTGAGAATGCAGGAAGGACTGTCTGACCAGGAACTCCATTTGATGTCAATCAAACTGAGCATGCGTAGTCAGCATATATTCTGATGCAACACATGACTGGAAGAATTAGTCAACTCAAAGTTAAACGTTATGGCAATTCTGACAGGATATGATAAATGTCACAAAGAAATTGTGAACCTATCTATACCTGGCTAAAAGCTTTTTTTGCC
>VUQH01031772.1:14825-33397 GCA_015106775.1 Etroplus canarensis
AAGCTTTTTTTGCCAGTTATTTTTTCAATTCACACAGGGGAAAATACTACATGAAGCAATATAGCACACACGAGTCTCAAAAAGTGATGTGTCAGTTTACAGTATATGGATACATTTCAATTTAAAACCAAAGAAAATTACCAGACCGATAATGTAACAGTGGCTGAAATAACAAGCCATTCACCACAATGTGCAGCACATCCAGTCATACAGATAAACAGAATACAGTAATAAACTGCTGCCGGTCATTTTTCCAGAGTCAGAGATTTCAGAAACATGTGTTGTGGTCAAAAAGCAGCAGTAATAGTTTCAGTCAGCTGTTTTCTATAATGCTGTAAGTGCACAGCCTGTGTGAGTTTGCCTGCAGTTGTTGCAGTGATGGACAAAACTGACCAGATCTGTTTGAGATTTTGTTCCATCATATTAATTCTTTGTATTATTATGGTTTGATTTATCTAGTTTATCCAATATTTTATTAAATATAAATTTGCATTGGGTGTTGGGAGGATGAATTGGGGGACTTTGAATAATGACTTAAGTACATCATTGCACTTCAGTATATTGTTCTAAAAGAAACATTTAAGCAGCTTATATATGATGGTGGTGTGTGCACATCTGTTCCTTAAAAAAATGACCTAAAGTATAAGAGCAGTAACTATTAAGTTTAAATTTTTGTAATTTAATAATTTAATAATGCATCGAGTGTATATAAACACTTTTCATGCCAAAAAAGTACCTTGATCTAAATGTGTTACATTTCGTCTTTGGATATACAATCCTGGGTTCCCCCTCAGTTTCATTTATTCTTTCTCTATGATAGAAAGAGGGAATTGGAAATTAGGGAATTAGAACAGTAAAACAGAATCTGTACATTCTATTGTGCGCTCTTTTTAAAAGCCAGCTGCTACATTAGCTGTACATGGCACCCTGTGTCCCACATTGTCCCACGCAAACATTCTCTTCGTTCCACTTTTTGGTTTGTTGAGATCTGGTCACCCAACTCTAACTGCCATCCTTCTGAAACAAATAACCCTCGACACTCCCCCCTGCCTGCACTCTCTCCTTCACCCCTCTTTTGCACTGTCCGTCGCTTTGGATGGTTGACCCCAGGCATTTAAACTCATCCACCTTCACCACCTCTACTCTGCGCACCTTCACCATTCTACCTGCCTCCCTCTCATTTATGCGCATACTATTCCATCTCACTACTCCTGACTTTCACTGCTCCTTCTACATTGCAACAATAATTCAGTAGGCTCGGAGAACCATTCTGAATACAGTGATATTACTGTCTTTGCATCAAGCTTGGAGCCCAAAGCAAATGCTGTAGGGCTTTCACACATGCGCTTACCTTTTAGAAAGAGTGTGAGCAGCAGCCGGCAGCTCCGAGCCATGCCTCCATTCATCTTCTGCTTTTCTTGCTGTGAACTTTCAACCTCCCAACTTCAGTCACCTACTCCCCTGATTTGGCCTCACCTTTTCTCCTGTTCTCACCCTTTGTTCACCAGCCTGTCCTCCTCTGATCTTTGGTTAGGACAGCAGTATGTGTGCTTCTCTTTCTTTAGAGCACAGACTTGTTGGTCACGCAGCCCAGGTTCCCTTTTTATACTCCTGCCAACAAGGAACTAGGCAGCCAGGCTTTCAAATCAGCAAAGGGAACCCAAGTGGGGCTGGGAGCAGAAAGTATTCACTGTGCAAAAACAGTAGCTGACATCTGTACACGCGTCTCTGGGGTTCTCAGCGTGGTCGTGCTTTATGTTTGTGCGTGTCCAGCCGCTGCAGGTCTGCGGGGTCGGACAGCCACGAGAGAGAGAGAGAGAGAGAGAGAGAGAGAGAGAGGGAGCCTCTCGCGCCCAGTTTGACCACTGGGTGACGTCACTCGCACCCCTCCAGTGTGCGCGGACGAGCGCTCTCAGGACGACCACAGCACACGCAGCGACCAAACCACTGTTCAGTTTTTCACAAACTTTGTTTTGCTTCGTCCAAATGTTTCTCTCTTTCCACTTAGAAGCGGCCGCTGGTGGTTTTGGTTGATAGAAAGAGTCGTCGCAGAAAACTCTGCTGCATTTTTTCCCCCCTCCTCTTCTTTGTTGAGGTCAGTAACCTGTGAAGAGAGGAGGAAAAAAAAAAGGAATTACTGAAAGCTTGGGGTTTAAATTTACTATCCAGTGTTTTCCAGTGAGAATTTTTTGGGGACCTTTTAACAAAATTGTTTTCTTTTTTTGTACATATTTTTTAAGTGAAAACCAGGCTACACCTGCCGCAAAGAAGGACAGGTGAGTCATGCTCTAGAAGGCGACTTCAAACCCTGTTATTATAAATCATTAGGGTAATTTCTCTTTCTCTTTAAGGGATTACTATCGTTAAATGTATGTGAAATAGTTTGAAGTAAAATAGCCTGTAATAACTGTGTTATTTTAATTATATCAAGTTTCTGTGGTGATTTTTTTTTTTGCCCTTTGGTCTGTTGAACCTGTTTAATCATTGGACCTCGGCGGTCTAAATGAGACTACAAAACCAAACGCAAATTTTAGCCTACAAACAATTATATTTGTAGGGTTTGTAGATATTATATAGGCTATACACAATAATATCATCTACAGTGACATAGACTATTTACACTCGATCTCATTGGACTGCTTTTTCAATGGCTGTAACTGCTTTTAATTACCACTGCCCAGTTTTTTTGCCTTCACATGTAATTATAATTCAGATACACAGATCTGAGCACAACGCAGGGAAAGAACTTGTTGGTTAACCTGGAGAGGTGCAGGCCTGACATGTACAGGACAGACATCAACTACGTGGACAAGAGTATTGGGTTACACCTCTTAAACATTAACTTCAGGTGTTTTAATCAGTCCCATTTCCACGGGTGTATAAAATCAAGCACCTGACAATGAAATCTGCCTTTCCAAAACATTTGTGAAAAGAGTGTGATCCTGTAATAATAGGATGCCACCACTGCAACAAGTTCATGTTGTTAAATTTCTTCCCTCCTATTCCACCATCAGTATTATTGCAAAGTGGAAGCCTGTAGAAACCACAGCACACCACGTAAAAATACAGAGCGGATCTGCAAAGTGGAGCTGCTGACTAACTGCAGAGTTCCAAACCTCCTCTGGCGTTAACATCAGCACAAAAAACTGAGCTTCATACCATGGGTTTCCATGGCCAAGCAGCTGCATGCAAGCCTTACAAGCAAGTCAAGCCCGATGCCAAGCATTGGATAGAGTGGTGTAAAACACGCTGCCGCTGGAGCAGTTGAAACATGTTCTGTGGAGTAATGAATCAAGCTTCTCTGTCTGTCAGCCTTATGACTGAGTCTGGGTTTGGTGAATGTCTACCTGACTTGATTGTGCCAGCTGTAAAGTCCGGTGGAGGAAAGATGATGCCATGGGTTTTTTTTTCCTGGGGTCGGCCTGGGCCCTTTAGCATCAGTGAAGGGAAGTTTTAAAGCTTCAGCTTACCAAGATATTTTGTATGTTTCCAAAGTCCTGGGAACAGTTTGGGGAAAGCCCTTTAATGTTCCAGCATGACTGTGCCCCAGTGCACAAAGCAAAGTCCATAAAGGCATGGTTAGATGAGTTTAGTGTGGAAGGAATTGACTGGCCCACGATGAGCCCTGACTTCAACCCCATCAAACACCTTTGGGATGAACTAGAAGGGAGATTGCAAGCCAGGGTCTCAAGTACAACATCAATGTCTGACCTCACAAATGCTCTTCTGGATAAATGTGCAAAAATTCCCAGAGATACACTCCAAAATCTTTTTTTTTTGTTTTTTCTGTTTTTTTGAGTTTTGAGTTTTTGAGTTTTTTCTGCCTCTTAACCTTTATTATTGAGGAATATTAAGTAAAACAATTCAGTACACTACACACTATTCACTATTCACTATTCTTACACTACTCATTCATGTTATGTTGCTAGGCAAAAGAGAGGGCTTGGACCACCAGCCCGGAGGAGTCAAGAAGAAAGAAAAGGAAGGAAGAAATTGTCATTGCCTACTGTTGACCTCTGCTTCCTATTGTGCACAAATGTATGCTGAGAAAGTTGTGACAGAAGGCAAGATGGGTGAGTGTGCATCTGAAATACACCCATGTTTTTGCTCTCTTTCTCCCAGTCTCTCTCACTTAAACTTATATACACACATCTTCACACATATTTGAAGATTAAAATGCTGTGCTGGTCATGCTGCAACCCATGCTGCCTGTTTTCTATGTTTGGGAACAGACATCAGCCAACATGACAGTTAACCATTAACTGCTTTTTTTAAAGCTGTCTGGCTGTCTCTCTGGTATTCACTGGATTTATTTCTGAGGTTATCGCAGGTTGAAAAAACATACTTTAATTGGTTGAGGTTGTTCTTATCTAATACCCAGATACAAATGTGATATAGCACAGTCCTTTACACACAACTGCTACCAACCGTAGCACATTATACTGACTGCAATAACAACACACTCCTTTGGCAGTCATAAACTAGCAACTGTAAACATAGTTTTCCTGTTCAGTTCCAACACACCTGCATCAGCATCAGTGAAACCCAGTATTAAAAGAATGCAAGATAATCCACATCTGTCCTCCTTTTCATTGGTAATAGCTGAAATACAGTGTGGTGCTGATATTTTATAGCTCTAAATTAGTTCACAGCAATTTGTGGAAGGAAAGATAAGACACTTTGCTGTATCATTGCTAAAAGGCACTTGTGTTAGCACAACTGTGGTCCTCTGTGATGTGTACATAAATATGTTGACCTCCTCACAGACTCTTGTCAACTTGGAGTCCTCTTTTGAAATCTGATAAAACGGTTTAACCTGAAATACATTTTAAATACTTGTGGAGAGACGTACTTTAACGTTAGTTGAAAATTGTTTTCCTTACCTTATCAGGGACAAATTAAGTGCCAGCACTGAATCATTAGCCTCTGAAGAAATGAAATATAGCTTAAAATGATTTCCACATCTTCTGCTGTTCTCCTTCTTGGTCAGAGTTTTGCTGTAATTTTCTTTCTGTGTTTCAACATGGTTTTGCGAGCCTCTGTTGCCTCACTGAAAATGAGTCCACCCAGATATAGGCTGTGTCTTTGCTGTGTGTAATTATATGGTAAACACAGTGTAGCTTAGGAGTGGTGACTTGGGCTAATTTAGTTTATGTCTGAACTAAGATTAGGTGGGACACCATCTATTTTCAGAAACAATCTGTGTTTACCTTAACCACAGATTGCTTTTGTGTCACGCGAGCGTGAAGAAGTGGGAATAGCAAATAAGCACACACATACATGTGCACACCCTCCTTATAGGGTACTCAGTATTTCTTATTAGGCATTTATTTCCTGTGTTTTTCTTGTGATTGTTTTTATTTTTAATTTCCCGTCATGGCAGCCGCTACATATATGACTCATAGCTTCTGCTGTATCTAAAGCAATGCATGTGAGGTCTCTTTCTGCTTCTGTAATGTTATTATCCCACTTTTGCCACACCTAGGTTTACTTTGGGCTACGTGCTAGACATTCTGCTGTATTAATTTTTAAACCCTTTAAACTTTTTTCTGTTTATATTGGAGGGGATGTATGTGTTAAAGCAAGCTCAGCCCTGTTTTTGATGGACCATTTATACAAAAATCTGATCTTTCTGGTTTCCTGAAGTCCAAATGTCAGTGCTGCTTAGAGGATAAAGGATAATACAATAGATGCTCAGAGTGCAGTGAGGAATCAGAATCCTTTATTAATCCCAGGGGGAATTTGCTTGCATTATAGATGCTCCATTAGTTATAAATGAATAAATAAATTAATATGGATATGAATAGATAGAAATGAAACTGTATAGACTGTCTAAAACAATACGTAAAAAAATGTGTTTTCATGTTTTTCAGTTTGGTTCGGGGAGGGTGTTAACAGTTTTATGTTTCATCTGGTACACAGCTGCTGCTTTTTAACCAGCAGTGTGGTGCCACAAGCAAAGCAGAGGGTATAACTTCTCATAGCCCACAGAATGACTAACATGTGACTCATGAATGAGGACAGATATAACCAACTGTAAAATGAGTGTGTAGGTTATTAGTATGTCTGTGGAGTGGTCACATGGCTCATGATGATTCATTCTTACCTCCGGTGCCAGCCCTTTTTTACCAAAATCACAACAAACCATGGCAACAATGCATCCATTCGTACAATGTAGCCACCCTGAATGTAGACTTCACTGTGAAAGACTGATTCATAGTAACACTTAACTACTGAAATCTAACCCCAACCATCAGAAAACTCTTGTTAGTAGAGCCTATGTTTTAGTCAGCTGTTCAAATTAAATCAACAGGTTGTGACACTGTGTCATATTATCAAATATAGGGACTACACTCTGAGCTTTTTTGTCAACTCTTTCTGTTTTTGTGCACTAATCAACTATAATACCATTTCAGCAAAGCCCTGCCTCATAATACACACATAGACACATGTACCCACATGCACAAGAGAGAAGTGGGTCTCAGGTAGAATCAGACACAAAGGAGAGCTTGTTCTGTCCCTCTACGCGATTGGGAAGACGGCAGTGTGGGGGAGTAAAGCAGGAAGAAAAAGAAGGAACGATATGTGGAACAAGGGGCACCAAGGGGCACCAGACTAGATTCCTTTCCACATATGAACTGGGATAGTCATCAAGTCAGATGTGTTATCAGCAGTCGAAATATGCCGTTTGGTTTATAGATGTCTGGGTGGAGTGTGCAGGTGGCAGGAAACATGATGCCCACTCCTGCGTTTAGATAATTACTCCCTCTATGCTCTCCCAGGCTCATTCGGACATCACATGGACTTTGTGTTAGTGAGATGGCAGCGTATAGTCAACTAAATAGCTGACCTGACTGAGTGAGACAATTTTCTTCTCTGATCTGTTCCAAAACTTGGATGTTAAAGATTTATCAAACACCTGCTTTGCTTCTGTCTGCATCTTTCTGACCTTTGGATCGCAGTCCACTGTTAGTCACAGATTCCAAGAACAATAACACCATCATTTTGCTGGCTGGATTGAAAGCCTGAGGAGAGGTAGAAGAGAGGACAGGTATGGAAAGAGAGGAGAGGAAAACAAAAAGTGCAAAAAAAAAAACCAGGAAGAAGACAACCAAAGCTAGGGAGTTTACAGGGATATACACGTAATGTGCAGATCGAGTTGGTCAAGGAGAGACTATGGCTTGTGGAGTTAGCAGAATGGAAGGGTGAGGTCCCTGGATTAGCAAGTCTGCACAGCTGTCGTGTTTCCTGATAATAATATAGAAATGCAGCAACTGTGGAAGAAAGCAGCGCCACTGGTTTTGTGTAACATTTATATTTCCTTTTTAGTTCTTAAGCTATTTTCCTCAACAGATCAACACAGAAATGTCCTTATAAGCTATGGAAACAGTTGTTAAATTGGTGACTGCAGTGCTTATATTACAGAGCCAAAAGATTTCATCTGAATTGTTTTTTCTTTTATGGTTATTTTCTTTCACTGAAAATTGGGAAGATGGAGGTGTTAGGCAGTGGACATTCATATACTTACAGTATTTTCAGTTGTTTCCTGGCACGTGGATGAACAGTATTGCTGTTACGCTGCTGTTGGGTACATGCAACACTGTGAACAGAAGAGCCACATAAAGTCAGTACACTTGATACAGTACATGTCAGAGGATTGGATCTGCTCTGTTTGGCATTTTCTGTCAGCAGTTACCGTTGATGGTTATTTTCAAATGTATTAGCAATTACAGAAACTTGAGATGATTAAAGAAAAAACACCTAACAAGTCTTCTTAAAAGGAGGCGTTTTCAAAACTGAGCTGGAGACACTCAGGTTTATTTATTTACATCAATGCTGTCTGTAAAATTCAATTCAGTTTCATTCATATAGTGCCAATTCACAACAACAGTCACCTCAAGGAGCTTTACAATCCAACGATCCCCTATGAGCATGCCATTGGTGACTGTGGGAAGAAAGAACTCCCTTTTAACAGGAAGAGACCTCTGGCAGGACCAGGCTCAGGGAGGGACAGCCATCTGGCTTGACTGGTTGAGATGAGGGGAAAGAGAAGAGAGAAAGGAGAGCAAAGAGAGACACAGACTATGAGAGAGAAGATAAACCATTGTTAAAGCCCCTGTCACATCTTGGCAATTTAACAAGCATATGCTGACTTAGGAAAAAAAAACTGCAAATATGCTGGCATACATCAATTAAGTTCTAGGTAAGTTTTGTATAAGTTAAGAGCATGCAGAAGTCTGCTGGCATACATCGTAGTACGCCGGAAAATTTTGAACATGCACAAAATCTCTGATGTTTGCTGTATGGCTCATATGTCCGGTATATGCGGACCATATGTTGCAGGTACTTTATGCATACGGAGACTCACGTTACTCATATGTCTAAATACGTGGAGATAATGTCTAGCATGTCCAAAATGTATTAATAACCTATGAGTAACATGTTTTTAAAATATGTGTAACATATATCAAACCTACCTCTAACGGATATTGATGTTTGCAGACGTAGTTGACGTGATCCAGTCATACTGAGCATGTTTCTAACACATAGTTGCCGTATAATTGCGTATGTGATGTGTGTTTAAGGGAAGTGGTATAAATGGACTTCAAGTTGTGAATGCTGGCAATACGCTATACATTCGTTTGTAATACGTTCTATATATGTTAGTAATACATTGTGTATATGTCCATTTAACATAATTATTCTGCGTATGCCAGCATTTCAGAGGAATTTGGATGCATCGTCATAAGCTTGTTAAATCATAATGGTGTGACAGGGCCCTAAGGAGTTATTCCATGAGAGAACATACATGAACCGTTTTAAATTACTGTTGATGTCCATCGATGTTACATGCATTGGCCAACTCAGTGTGTCTGAACTAGGGATACCAAACATACACTCTGGAGGCCAGAACTGCCCCACCAAAGATGGATTTGCAGTTTGAAAAGATGGGCATAATTTTCAGACTTCTCACTGTATTTTGCAGCAGGATGCACTGCATTGCAGATCATTAAGAATGAATCACCTTATAGGAGTGGTTCACCGAACTAGTTAGTTTTATCCAAGCCAGTGTTCTGAATTATTGTCAGTTTTACCTATGATCTGCTGTAACACATCAAAGTAAGCCGGTCAAACTAAGGAGCCAGGGTGATGTGTAAAGAAGAGTAGGCTGAATATACGCGGACAATTTGAGATGTGTTGTTGAAAGTTCGGTCCCTTTTCAGGCGTCTTTAGCTGGTTATCATGTTTTAGGAATTAACAGTTCATGAACGTTCTCAGGATGCGTTACAGTTGGTTTACTGGCCCAGTCCACTTGAGGTCAAATCGGACTGTATGTATGTGTGTGTGTATCTTACATGTATCTCCATAAACTAAAATAAGTTGGATGCCTCTGGTGTAAACTAAGAACACACAGACCTTTATATTCTTATCTTTATTAAAGACACCCAACCCTGAATATAATAAATGGTCAGCAATACCCTCAAACAACTGTTCCCATAGCTTAGGATCCAACATGCAGTGTTCCGGAGTGGGTTTGTATTCCATGAATGCCTGCTTTAAATGACTTGTGTGACGCAAAAGTATCTGACTAACATGACAAGTATAGTATTTCCATAATTTTCAGCATGGCTCTGCTGGCCTTCTGAGCAGACTGCTAATCAGTTAATAATGATATCTATGCAAGTGTGCAGAGTCTTTAACATGAAATATTAATTTATACTTTCAGTTTGGTTTGGAAATTTCTTTTTTTTGTATCACCTTGGTTGCCAAGCGCAAGAACATTGTTGTAGCTGACATATCAGTTATCAAGATTTACAGTTCTGGCACTGGATTTAAAGGGTGTCTATGTTAAGCAATGTAACCCCAGCCTCCTGCTTGTGTCTGCATTGTTGGCCTATCCTTGATGATGATTCTATATCAGAATCAGAATCAGAATACTTTATTAATCCCACAGGAGAAATTACTTGCATTGCAGACACTCCATTAAGTATCTTCTTCTTCTTCTTTCGGCTGCTCCCATTAGGGGTCGCCAAAGCGGATCATCTGGTTATGAATCCACATATTTGATTTGGCAAATTTCTTTTACGCCGGATGCCCTTCCTGACGCAACCCTCACCATTTACCCGGGCTTGGGACCGGCACTAGGAATACACTGGCTTGTGGGCCCCTGTGGCTGGTTTACACTCCATTAATTATATAATGTATAAATATGAAAGATAGAAATATGGTTACGAAGATAAAATATACCAAAAGTATAGTATAGTATGTAAACAGTATGGCAGTAGGGAATAGTACAGTTATCAAGAGGAGAAGCTGTAAAGTGTAATAGCCATAGGTAGGAGTGGTTATAATCATAAATCAGAATTACACTGTTATTACATTTATACAGTTAGAAATAAATAATTGAAATATAGAAATGAGTGAATGAGACTATAAATATGAAAGTGGATAATAATAAATATAATGATATAGTATATAGATATACATATGTTATACAATAAATCTAGTCAATATAAATCTGGGGCAGAGAAGATTAAATATATCACCTTTATGTGTCAGAGTTTACATTATATAATTACAATTTAATTTGCGCAAGTGGTTGGTAGTGGAAAGTGACAGGAGCTGACCTGTGTTTCATGACAAGAGATGTCCTGGCAGACTGACAGTTAGCAGAGCAAGAATCTCTTTCTGTATGTCCAGAAAAGCTCACTGTTTCTAAATTTCTCATCTTCTTGATAATTAACAGAATATGAACACGAGAGGAAAGAAGGAGTTTATCAGAGAAGTTTGACAAACTTGTCAAATTAAGAACAGGACTGGTAGGTTGAACTATTGTAAGAAATTGCACCCTAAGGCATCGTCAGTCATGACAGTGAACCTCGCCACAAAATACCAGGATCCTGAAGCTAGCATACCTGAATGGTATTTTAATGTTAGCTTTTCAGTCCATCACATATCTGCAATAAAAATGAGTAATTATTTAAGGAGCCAAGAGGACAAACCCTTCTTAGATCAGAGGAAAACATACAGGAAGGGAAACACTGAGACCAACATCCTTGTGCAGGTACACACAAACACACTGTACGTGCACACAGGACAGATATGGCACTGTATCCTAGTTGAAGAGTTTGTTCTTGCTTTGTGGAGAAATGCTAGACTTTAGACTATTGATCAATCAGTGTCATTTGTACTTGTGTTTGTGCCAGGGAATGTGCTTTGTGCCTCCTCACATGGGGTCATTGCGTTAAATCAGTCATTTCGTTGATCTTTTCAGGTGGGCAGCTTCAAGGTTAAAAAAAAGGAAACTAGCAGTCAACTTTTGCCATGTTTTTTGTTAAATACCTACATAAATACTTCAAAATGTCAGAAATTACCCAGTCAACTCTCATTATTGACTCTTGATTTCATCACCCAAATCTTTTCTTCAGTAAAGTGTGTCTGTTGGTATGTTATATAATATTAAAAGCTTGAGTACTGCTGTATATGTGTGCTGTCAGCATAACTTTTTGTACAATGATACAATTTTTGTAATTTTGCCTCTGTGTGCCACCACAGTGGATTTTAAATTAAGCAATTAAAATGTGATTGAAAAATAGACTTTCAGCTTTAGGTTTGACAAAAGAATTGCATGAACCATTTAGGCGTTACAGCAATTTTTATAAATAGTATAAATATAAATATTCAAAGGTAAAATGTAACGGGGCAGTTGACTGACAAGCAGTTTCATGGCCTGGTGAGGCCTGTTCTCTTGTTATTCCATAACAAGCTAAGCAGATAAAGGACCTGGAGTTGATTTCAAGTGTTGAACTTGCTTTTGGCAGCTGTTCATTGAAACTATCAATATGAGGTCCAAAGAGATGTTGATGCAAGTGAAGGAGGCCATTATTATTATTATTATTAAACTTAATGAGAGGCCAAATCAACAGTCTGAAACATTCTTATAAAGAAGTGCTCTGTCTAGCTCTGCAGCACCAAAAGGCCTAGAAGACCACTGAAGACAATTAAACTGGATGATCGTAGAATTCTTTACTTAGTTAAGACAAAACTCTCACATTCAGCCAAATCAAGAACACTCCCAAAGAAGCATTGTTAAAGTCTACAATTAAGAGATTTTTTTAAATGAATACATATAAGTTCATAGGATTTACAACAAGAAGTAAGTCACTGGTTATGGCATGGGCCTGTGTGGCTGCCAATGGAATCAGGTTGCTAGTTTTTATTTGTGATGTGACTGCTGATAGGAGTAGCAGGATGAATTCTGAATTGTACAGGGCTATGCTCTCTGCTCAGGTTCAGCCAAATGTTGCAAAACTTACTGGATGGCACTTCAGAGTGCAAATGGATAATGCAAAAGCAACCTAGGAGATTCTCAAGGCAAAGATATGGGATATTCTTCAATGGCCAAGTCAGGTACCTGAGCTAAACCCAGCAGAACAGCTTTTCAGTTACTGAAGACAAAATTGAAACCCACAAACAAACAGCAATGGAAGGTAGCTTCAGTAAAGGCCTACCAGAGGATCTTAAGGGAGGAAACAGCATGTGGCGATGCTCGTGGATTCTAGACTTTGGGCAGTCATGGACTGCAAGGGATTTTCATTCAAGTATCAAACACGATTTTTTTAGATTTAAAATTATGTTAGTTTGTCCCATTACTGTTGAGACTCTGAAAATAGAGGACTATGTATAAAATTGGCTGTCATTCCTAAAGAGTTAACACAGTTCTTTTGTCAAACCCCTCAAATTAAAGCTGAAATTGCACTTCAATCACATCTTAATTGTTTGTTTTAAAATCCACTGGGATGGAGTATAGGGGCAAAATTATAGAAACTGTGTCATTGTCATTGACCTAACAATGTGTGTTTGTTTGTGTGTGTCACCATATATACATGCTGTCAGATGTGTACATGCTCTGCACACTAATTTGTGTGTCTGCAAATATATGTCTGCAGGAAACCGGGGCATCTCTCTTACCTGTGTATTGACCCCCTGTCGGGTCATAGGGGTATGTGTAATGCTGATGACCATAGGAGGCATTGGAGCAGCCGTCTGGGCCGTAGGTCAGACTGCATTGCTCTCACACAAATACATTTTTTTTTCAAAATGTGACAAACATAACCTGCTGTTTGTAATATTTAATTGTTTATTTTCTGTCCTTCTGTCTGATTATAAAATTGCATTTTCTTTTTGCTGTCATAGATTAAATTGATCTAGTTTTTATTTTTATTACATTCTGTAGTTACATATTGTACAATGGAGGAAGACACAGAAAAGTATGATGGTGAGTCTGCTTCAAATGTATGTGTTCCTAATATACAATCTTATAATAGATTGTAATTATTGATGTAAAAATCAGAATTGAATAGGACCTCAGAGTAGTATTAATGTTTATACAATACTGTGTAAAAGTCTCAAGCCACCCCTTATTTCTTGATGTTTTGCTAGAAAAATGGGAAATAGGTGTAAACATTAATTGAAACCTGTGTAAATATAAGTGGAAATACGGCACATAAGACAAAAACAGTTTATACAATTCTAATGAGTTTGAAATTCAGTATT
Organism: Etroplus canarensis; assembly: GCA_015106775.1. Classification (NCBI taxonomy): domain Eukaryota; kingdom Metazoa; phylum Chordata; class Actinopteri; order Cichliformes; family Cichlidae; genus Etroplus; species Etroplus canarensis. The sequence goes on from VUQH01031772.1 coordinate 28,383, forward strand.
TTGCATGACCTTTTTTCTCTGCATAGTCTGAACTGTCTCAGGCAATTTCTTTTACTAGTCTTTAGTAATAGTTCTCCAGGCTTCTTGAAAGACATTCCAAAGCTCTTCTTTGGATGTTGGCTGCTTTTTGCTGTGTTTTCTGTCAAGATGATCCCACACTACTTCAATAATGTTGAGACCAGTTTGTGACTGATAGTGTTTCATTGTGTGTTTTTCTGTCCAGGTAGGCCTTTACTGCTTTGGCAATGTGTTTGGAATCTTTTTCATGCTGAATAACGAAGCTGTTGCTAGATGCTTTCCAGATGGCATTGCATGATGAATCAAAATCTGACAATACTGTTCTGTATTCATAATTCCATCAGTTTTGACAAGATCGCCAACACTGCTGACTGAAGTACAGCCCTAAACCATAACAATGCCACCACTATTTTACAGATGTAGACATTCACTATTCTACCTATTTCCTGACCTCCAAACCAAAAATTTGGGTTCATCACTCCATAAGACCTGTTGCCACATATTTTCAGATCAGCTCTTGTGTAATTTGGCACACCTCAGCTTTTTCTGCCTGTGTCCCCTACTTAAGAATGGCTTCTTGACAGCTGCCCTTCCAATGAGACCATTTCTGGTGAAGTTTTGGTGAATAGTAGATGGATCAGTTGAAGGGTCAGATGCATCCCTCTGGTCCTGTGTAAGGTCTTGGCTGTATTTTTTTCCTATTTCTTAAGGACATGATTTTCAGGTACTGTTCATCTGTTGTAGATTGTTTTTAAACTTACAACATCTCCTGCTGTCTTCCACTTGTCCAGTTTCCTGTCCAGTTTCAGGACTGGACTGAAAAAGAGTGAAAAAGCAGACAATGTCCAAAGAAGAATGTTGAAAGACCATCAGAAAGCCTTGAAAACTATTGAGAAAGATCACTCTGAAAATTACACAAAAGTCTAGCTCCTTGGAAGCAAAATGTAAAGAACTGCTGAGTGGTTTAGGACTTTTGCACAGCACTGTATGCAAGTTTAAAAAGGTATATTGAATTCAAACTACATTACAGGAGAATTTGCTGTTTGCTGTAAAAATAACTCAATTTAATTCCCTGCAGTCCAGGTAAACTCAGCTGACCAACATCTCAGAGTATTTGACTCCACTCATAGGAGGTGGCGTCAGGTGTGTTCCTCCCCAGCTAATGAACTTCTGGCTAGCATCAGCTGTGAAGAAGTGGGATTTGTCAGGTGGGATAATTTTGCAATTATATCTTAATTAATTTCATGTGGCTCAGCGTAATACAGGACTAACATGTGTGCATTGCTTGTTTCAGTGTGGTGAATTACTCAGTCACAGCAGTGTCAGAGGCCAGTGGTGATGGTGGAGACTTCTTCTGTGTCAGACAGGAAGAGCTCAGCTATGGCAAGAAAATCAAAGACTCATTGTTCCCCTGGTAACTCATACACCTGAGCGTTTCTCTGCCCTTCCACTACACTGTCCTCTCTGTTGCTCTTCCTGTCTCTTCTTTCACTTGTCTACTCAATTAACATAGTGAAAGGCAGGACTCTAACTTCAGTTTTTGGAAGCTTTCTGTGTTAGACTGTTACTAATGCTGTTCGTTTTTGTTTCAGTGACTGTGAAAGCAGGGAAGTTCTCACACTGTTGTGCCAAGGTAAGATCACAGATCTGCACTTATTCTGTCTGACACACTGGCCCACTTTATATGCCAAAACCTAGCACCCACTTTGGCTTGTAATGCTTCCATGCTTGGTATTATTTGTGTACATTTTGCTTCATTGCTTTTTAATGCTGTATTCTTAAAGATTTTTTGTCCATGTTATATCAGTCTTCCATCTAGAGTTTTTAAAGGGTTTTAACTTCATTTTTAACTCATCCAGCTGAAAGACTGATGAGCTAATGCCATGGCGAAGTGTCTGTCTTCAGTCTGTCAGCAGTTCACAAAAACTGCTAGTCCTTCTAGAGTATTGGTCAGATTTTACTGAAACTTGCTCAAAATGATCACCTAATCAGTTTTCACCAAAATTGTGCTCAAGGTCAAATTTTTCTGTACTGTTAAATGATGATTGTGATCTTAGTATTCATGCTCATGGAGGGACTGGTCCTACTGGTTGACTCCTATGTTAGGAAAATGTGATTGGGACTTTCCTTCAGCCAACCTTATACCATATGCCAACATCAGTAATATGATCAGTGCTGTGAGATGCGGATGCATTCACATATTTTCATGCTTTTTAAGGCCATGGTTACACATGACCATGTAGTCATAATACTCCTGAACTTCTGAAATACCACTGAACATTCATTTGGTGGTAAACAAGATTCATTTGTTCTGGATATGACTGTGAGCCTCCTTGATCACCTTTGGCTGCTCCCTTGTATTTCCCCAAGGAGTTTCCACAGTGGATGAATCTGCATAGGTAATTTGCCAGAGATTTTACACTGGATGGCCTCCCTGATGCAACCCTCCCATTGCAGGAGGGGCTTATTTGCAATACAGCCAATCAGTATTAAGAAAACTTGTGACTTTCTTTCTGTACTTCATACATTACAATAACCTGTGAATTGTGGTGGACCTTGAGCCAAATGAGCTACTATGTCATTGACATTCTAGTTTTTTTTTTGTGTCATTTTCTTAAACCATGTGCTTCTTGACAGATTGTGGCAGGCGTAGTTTTGCAGCAGACCGTATAGTTGGTGGTGTGGATGCGAGGCAGGGCAGCTGGCCTTGGCAAGTCAGCTTGCAATATGATGGAGTTCATCAGTGTGGAGGATCCATCATCTCAGACCGATGGATTGTTTCTGCAGCTCACTGCTTCCCAGAGTAAGTGACACAGTTGGAATTTACACAGAAACAACAGCTAGACTGGATTATTGTAGTTTTGTGTAAGTTTAATGTACATTGCAAGGCATGTGAAAGTTTGAGCAAAATTTGTACAGATATTTTTGAATAAAACTCTATATGTTTTCTTATATGAAAGAAGATCATTTTCAGCATATTTTTAAGACAGTTTCTGCGTGCATTTTGCCCTAGGGACATAGGAACACTCAGGTTGACATCATCAGACTCTTCTGCCTGCTCAGTTTTGTTTGTGTGTTGGAATTTCTGTTTGTATGTTTATGCATCAAGAGCTGAGATGATGGAAATGGAAAAAAAATACATGGCATTGTCTCCCTTTTTTGCTTTTCTCATGCTAGGCGGTATCGCTTTGTTAACCGCTGGCGTGTACTGTTGGGCTCTATTTACAACAAGCCAGTCAATGCCAACGTAGTGGAGGTGAAGACCATTGTTTACCACAGCAGCTACCTGCCCTTTGTAGATGCAAACATTGATGACAACAGCAGGGACATTGCTGTTCTGGCCCTCAGTCAACCTCTCACTTTCAACGGTAGGACACACAGTGGCACATCCTAGTATCCTGTTTCCTAAATTCCCATCAGCAGGACAAAATCTATTATTTCTGACATAATTATATCAGGATTAAATATTTTACAACCGCTGACTGATGTTTTACTCTGGTGTTGAAACGTTAACAGTTTCAGCACTATGTACCAAATATCAGGAATATTTTTTAAACATATTTCACATAATTAAGCAATGTAATAAATGAGAAATATAACAATTAATTAAACTATTTATTGAGAAAATGGCACATATGCAAGTATAAACAGTCTTTATACTAAAGATAAATATTGGGAACATGAATATAAAGTATCAAGTAACTCTTTCACAATTCTAACTAATGGTGACCTTGTAGTGTAATAGGAAGTGAGCATTGAAGTGATTACTTTGACTGTAATTAATAAAGACGGCAGACACTCAGCAGATGAAGTGCACAAGATACTCTGACTGCTCTGTCATGATGTAGTAAAAGCCTTGTTTGAGTAGGTCATGTCTGACATCTAGTGTTTGACATTTAAAACTACAAAAAGTGCACGGAGTTTACTGGGGAAAATTAAGCAGGACAGCCAAAGGTTGAACAACTGGTTGAGTGTGTTGTACTTAGTGAATAACATGTGGTATTCAGAACCTGCATTTAGTTTCTCTCTAATTTGCTTTTGCTGATTTGGATGATAAATCTCAGAACTGAAAGGGACTAAAAATGCATGAATGTGAAAGTTCCAATTTTATGAAGGTTGCAAAAAATCTAATTGGGACACTGTAGGTCAAATCAGCAAGCAAGCATGCAAGAATGGGAAAGTGGGAGGGCAGGAAAGGATGGGATTTTTGACAACAATGATAATGAACTGTGACAAAGTCAGTCATTTCTTGTCTTCATTATTGTTTGTGATTTCATATGTTTGTGCATAGAATACATCCAGCCCGTTTGTCTGCCTGCATATGGTCAAAGGCTGATAGATGGACAGATGGGAACTGTGACAGGCTGGGGAAATGTAGGGTACTATGGTGAGTCTACATTTCATTATAGCTGTATTGCATTATCCCACAGAAATAGTTTTTGATAAAACTGGTAATGTTTATATAACCCCACTTCTTGCATTCAGTAGTTGTTGCTGTATTTAAACAGATCTTAATGTGTATCAGTACTAAATTATTATAAATAACACAAGAGTAGTCCGAGGCTGAATATTCTGTGTTCTTAAAGTAAAAGATTCCTACACTCATAGCCACTTTATTAGGTATACCATATTAGTACTGGGTTGAACCCCCTTTTGCTTTCAAAGCTGACTTAAATCTTTGTGGCAGAGATTCAGCAAGGTGCTGGAAACTTTCCCCAGAAATATAATAGCATTACACAGATTCTTTTGTTACTGTTGCCTTCCTATTAGCTTGGGAAGGTTTACAAGATGGTAGTGAGACCTGCTATGATGTATGGTTTGGAGACGGTGGCACTGACAAAAAGACAGGAGGCGGAGCTGGAGGTGGCAGAAATGAAGATGTTGAGATTTTCCCTGGGAGTGACCAGGATGGACAGAATTTAGCATCAGACCGACACCATGTAGAAAAGTCTGAATCCACCTCCGATGTTCCTGGCCTTGCTTCCCCTCCACCTGGT
>VUQH01031774.1:4318-21099 GCA_015106775.1 Etroplus canarensis
AGAGAAAACAACATTTAATGACATGCAGCAGTAACTAATAAATGATGGGGAGTGAAAAGAGGTGGACAGAGTAGAAATGCCCAGCATAAGAGGCCCCCCAGCAGTCTAAACCTATTGCAGCATTCACAGGTAGGAATGATTTCCTGTGGCGTTCTGTGGAGCATTGTGTTGGAATGAGTCTGCTGCTGAACGTGCTCCTGTCTCTTTCCAGCACGTCATGGAGAGGCTGTGAAGGATTGTCCAATATTGTCCTTAACTTGGACAGCGTCCTCCTCTCTGACACCACTGTCAGAGAGTCCAGCTCCACACCCATGACGTTACTGTCCTTCAGATCAGTTTGTTGCATCTGTTGGTGTCCACTACTCTCAGTCTGCTGTCCCAGCACACTACAGCACAGAGGACGGCACTGGCTACCACAGACTCAGAAAACAGCCTGAGCATCGTCCAGCAGAGACTGGAGGACCTGAGACTAAACTGCCAAAACTCGTGCTTTTACAGAGGTGCTCACACTGACTGACGATCAGCAGCACAGATGATACTGACCCTCTGAATTCCTATGGAAGCAGTGAGGCTGGACTTGATTGATGTAAGTGGCAGGAACCAAATCTCTGTTGGTACTACAAGGGCTGCTGTTAATGTATCACGATTATGCTTTATCATGTAAAAAATCTTAATATCAGCATGATGTTTCCTATTTTTATTTAGTTATGATGATGAAGCATTTATATAGATCCTCAGATCCTCTCATGAAGGTCGTGAACTGTGCTACATTTTCTTACTACTCACATATGAGTGATGTACCTCTGAGCAGAAACGCTGTAGCACACCGACACTACACACAAACCTTCCTGTAAAACACACTGAGGCCCAGGATTCTGGGACCACCCTGCATGCCTGGAGGTTGCCCTGTGCAACAGATCTCTTATTCTCACCACTCTACTAGCGAAAGCAAGACCTCACTGTGTGCACCTAAATTACATCAACAGTGCCCCCTCCTGGCCGCTACAGGCCCCACACACACACACACACACACACACACACACACACACACACACACACACACAAATTAGACTTTCACTAACCAAAGCACAAACCTGTTGGATGGTCTGCACCAAATTGCAAGCCATAATATTAGTTGGAAATATATTAAAAATGCTCTAAAAGGCACCAACAGCATACACAGAGTGAAAAGGTCCTGTTTGATGACTCAAAGTAGCGAATGAGGCCTGACTCCAACCGCCTAGGTCAGGACCTTCTCATTCAACATGGCCACATCCCTCACTCAATTGTACAGATGAATGAGTTATAAATTATTCACCCTACTCAAAGTTGTTATGAAGCAAGAAATCATCGATAAAAGCTGAAACCATTTTTGTACTATTCCGTAAATGTGAGTTCTAAGTTCTAATGTGAGCTGTAAAATTGGTCATTTTAACATGCGACTCTATGAAGACCAATGTTTTGGAACCAGCCTCAAGTGGCACCTAGAGGAATTGCAACTGTGCCATCTCCAAAGGCTGCCCCCTGTAGTAGTTCTTTCTAAAACTTCTGGCACTTTGGGGCTAGGGGTTTCAGTATAAATAATTTTGGCATGGCTGTGTATTTTATATCAGCCATTCATTTGAGTCGTCTCGCAGTCAGCCTCCGCAACAGCTCATAAAATCTGTTTGCTTACTACTGCTACAAGTCTCTTTCACAATTTGCCTCAATGACCCTATTTGCAGAGCTGTAAATCTTGATAAACAACAGCGCAACATGGTAACTGTTGTGTTGTCACTGTTATCTCACTTTTTTACATCAGTATGTTGTGTTTTTTGGGTTGTTTTTTTTTTTTTTTTGCAATACTGGACCAGAGGGGAATAGTCTATTAAGAAGTCACATGCAAAAATGAAATGTGAACATATCATATGTCAATGGACTAATTTAACTGACCTTTGCAGTAAAATCAAAGGGAACCAATGGTGTGAGGTAATCTTTGCACTTCCCTGGAAAAAGTTTCTGGAAATAAAGATTTCAGGTAATTTGGATGGAAACGCCTCTATTGAAACAGAAACAACAGAGAATCCCTGAATCTGACAAACCAAAAGAGAAGGACCAAAGAAAGAATCACTGGGGGAAATTACTCTTTTGTGACCTTTTGAAAATGAGCTATACTGTACCAACACATTAGCCAACACAAACAGCAGATCTATGATACTTTATTTAATGCAGACAACTGTAAAAGACTGACTCCCACATACAATACCAAATAAAAAAACAAAATTACGACTGCAAAAAGGTCACATTTGTGTATCTCACTGCAACCATGGCACCTTAATATGAACAAATTTCTGTCAACATTCAGCATTCATTGTCCTTTGGCCATCAAGACTGTTTGCAAGACATACTTAACGGTCTCCAATCAGAAGCCGCTATCTATCCTGCTTAATCCTCCGCTCAGGTGCTGTGATTCCTCATCTGTGTCCATAAACCCTACTGGTCCCCATGAGACCCTGATGAACCCTGATAGGGCGGTCCACCTGACTGAATATCAAACAGGATATGTGATTCCCAGGATATTGCAAAGAATCTATTGTCAGGGAGCTGGCACATTACAAATTCATGCATGTGATTAAGACTCTTCAGTTATAAGGAAGCACAAAACAGTGTATATATGTTTTTGTATTTTTTCACCTGGAACACCAAAACAGGTATAATCAACTCCCAATTCTTCAGGTCAGATGAAAGGCTTGGCATTTGCTGTGTTTGCCTCTTCTACCTGACTACACATCAGTGTCACTGGGAGAACAAATTAGGGAGTGTGCAGTGTGTGCAGAGTGAAAATAATGACTGAGGGAGGGAAATGGAGGCAGAGGTAAAAGGCGAGGCATTTAACATGGTTGAAAAGAGATGGAGTACAGATCAAAAGAAAAATTTGTAAATGTGAAGGATGTGATAAACACAAAAAAGGATGGTGTGAACTGTGAGGGAAAAAATAAAGGTAAACAGTGAGTCTAGGTCTGGGTGTGACCCCTGTCTTCTGGTGACAGTCTAGAAAAACAGTGGGGAAATGTGTTCTTGTCACCTTCACATCATGATGATGACAGCTTGTGTAGTGACTACAAGTCAAGTATAATACAGTGAGAATGAGACAAATCAGACCTTGAACTTAAGACCTGTTCCCAACAGTCTAAGAAAGAAAACCAAGACATACTCTCATTGCCATACTGATTTCCTTGGTTCAGTCTTGTGATCTCCTGTATGTGCATGTCTACATCCCAGTTTCTGCTTTCAAAAACGATGGCAGTGTAGATGTGTCAAAGGGACACAGGACCAGACACCCATGGGAGAAACATTCATTCCTGTTGCACTGCCAGAGGGAGACAGCAGGAAAGCACTCTGTCCCCTCAATCAACCCCTCCCCTCCACCACCCCAGCACTTTCCAGCTCTTGGCCTTTCCTTTTTGTGCGTCTGAGTGGTGTTGATAATGGCGGGCTGTCTGTCACGCAAAGTCTGACCCAGATTCACTCTCTGAGAAGAACAGGAAATGGGATGATGGGGATATCTTAGTCCTTCACCCACGGGATTGATCCTCCCCAGTCAGAACTGCTGGCCTCAAAGACAAGGTTGGACAAGAGAAATCAAAGCCCAGGGCCCTGGCTAACCAGCATCTACTGCTGGAGTTCGATGCAAACCAGCAGCAACCAACTCATTATGCCAGTAACTAGCAGTAGGGTGTCAACTTTTTCATAGAAAGCTCCACGAAATAAAGGCCACTGAGCTCTACTAGGGTATAGGGGGCAAAAATCCCACAGAACTTTGAAGTACACAGTCAAATATGACTTATGATCAAAAAACGTCAACATCTGTGCCAATCAGAGAGAATCCCCTGTAGCTCTGAGCACACACTGTTCCATACATATGAGGAAGTGGGGAAGATGGACCAAGTACACAAAAGGGTTGAAAAGAAATCTGAACAAATAAAGGTTATATTTAGATTTTTTTGTTTGTTTTGTTCTATTTTTTATAGCACGAATGGTTCAAATAATTTTAATATTTACCTTGTTTAGAGATTGATTCATTTATTCTTTATTTTAGGACACATACTGTACATCTTGTCAGGCTTGGATTTCAGTTATCTGTCATCAGCTTAAATTGCACATCTAATTTAAAAGCAATTATCAGGTTGTGTTAAAAAAAGAATTAGAATCGTGCAACTATATTGCTTAAATATAGGGATAAAAGATAGTTTGCAAAATTTTAAGATGGCATTCATAGTGTTGCACAAGCTTATTTGTGATATAAACTACCAAGACTTCGATAGAGAGCTCAAACTCACCTTTGTACAAATGGCAGATCACAGCATGAAGTGGGTGTGAATGTCTGACTGAAGCTTCAGCAAGTTTAAGAAATGGTTGTACGCACACAGCCTATCTCATGCCACTATGTCACTACAATTTAGATGTTCTGATTGAGTATACTGGCAGCTTTAAACTCAGTGGGGTTTGTTTATATCATCACGTTTGGTAATTAGCATGTGACACAGACATTTCCATGTCAATTTTATTATCACCCTCTCAACAGACATAAATCTGTGAAGGTGACCTATTAAGATAAAATGGGTGAAAATAATAACCTAAAAAGCCACTGACAATTTTAAAAGCACCCAATTCAAAGACCCTTTCCCCTTTTACAATCCAATCAATATTCGTCTTTGCAGTCAAGCCCAACATATTGTTAAATATATGAAGGCAAGTAAATAAAAACTCTGGAAAGCAGCCAAGTAATCAGGATTCATCTTCTAAGCCAGTGAAAGTCTATACCAAATTTCCTGATTGCCCAACCAACATTTGGAGTCCATCCAATAGTTTGAGAGATTTCCATCTAAACCACAGATTTGGATTGACAGAACTGACTGATCGACTGAAAATGACACCCCATTTCAGTTACACTGCAAACATGGCTGAAAATAGTGAGCAGAGAGAGACAGGGCCTGGTATGGTTTCTCACAATTTAACATGGATGCTTAAAAGGGAGACAAAGTAGCTATGATTTTCTGAATGAATGTGTGAGCTGGATAGTTGTCTACCTGACTGGCAGACCATAGTATGTGCGTAGGGAGCACTGTGTGTCAGACAGCATGGTCAGCAACAGGGGACCATCCTCTTGCCCTTTCTCTTCATCCTCAACACCACAGACTTTAGCTACTGCACAGAGACTCACCACTATCAGAAGTTTTCTGATGACTCTGCAGTAGTGAGGTGTATCTGAGGGTGTGGTGAGGGAGACTACAGGGTTGTGGTGAGCACCTTTGATATGTGATGCAAACAGAACCATCTGGGGCTTAGCATGGCAAAGACTAGGGGTTTGGTTGTGGACATGAAGAGGACAAGAACACTGGTGACCCCATGGGGTTGTGTGGAGACAGCAGAGGGTTGCAAATACATTGCCAACAAACCGGACTGGACAGAAGGCCTCTACAAGAAGAACCAGAGTAGTATCTATTTTCTGAGATGGCTGAGGACCTTTTATATCTACCGGACAATACTCATGATGTTTTATGAGTCTGTGGTGGCCAGTGCCATGCTCTATGTTGTAGTCAACAGAATCAGACTCATTCACAAGCCCAGTACAGTTTTGAACAGACAGCCTGACTCTCTGGTGCCAGAAAGGAAGATGCTGTCCAAGTTAGGGACAATATTTGACAATCCTTCACACCCTCTCCATGAGGGACGTGGACCTGCTGAACAGGTATAGGAGCATGTTCAGCAAAAGATTCATTCCACCACAATGCACCACAATAACATCACAGGAAATCAGTCCTACCTGTGGCCATCAAACTTTACAAAGATTAAAAGATTCTTTATTGTCATTCTAATCTGCACTTACATTGAAAGGAGAGAAACTGGTTACTGAGGCCCCGGTGAACAGTTGATAACAGCAGTAGATAAAATAAAACAAAAAATGATATAAACAATAAAATAAGATAACTTCTCCCTTTAACACCTGGAATATTTTCACTTGCTAAAACAGGTATATATTATACATAGTATTGTTTAACTTTGGAGTATTTATGTTACATCTTTTATATTTATGTTTAATTGAGCAATTGTAAACAATCAATTTCCCCCTGGGATTAGTAAAGTATTCTGATTCTGATTTTATTTCAACAGGACCTCATTTATTTAAAGACTACTGAACCAAAATGTTAATCGAATATGTATGATCAAATTTAAAAACAGCATCAGGGCATTTTAAGACTACATCCAAAAAATAAAGGCAGACACTGACATTTAGTTTCAAGAAAATGTCAAACTCCGTTCCAAAATGCAGCTTTTAAGAAAAGTAATATTCAATACCACTTAGAAAAACATTAAGAAAGTTGAGAATGTGCTTGAAGATTCAGTCTATTCTCTTTCTTGGATGACATTCATATCATGCTTCTAGTTTCCATTGTTTGTCTACTCCCTTTTTTACCATGTACTGTGGTAAATAAAATTGTATGCATAAGTCACTGCCAACCACAGGACTCATTCACTATGTAACGTTGAATATATTTAAAAGCTTAAGTAAAGTGGCATTGCTCACTTCTTTTTGAAAAGGACAGTATTACTTTTCAATTTTTTCCTTTTAACTGGGCAATAATACATTTTTTACGATGGAGCTACAAAACTATTATTCATTGAAGGAAAAGGTCTATCGCTTTCTCTTGCTCGCTCAGTTTGAATGCTCTCTGCCTCTCTCTCTCTCTCCCTGCGTCCTTCATATGTCCTTGCGTGACAGTGCAACTGCAGTGTGCTTCACCGTTTCTGTGGGAGGTATCTCTGGGAACCCAGTGTGTGGGAGAGGACTTCTGCCTGGCTCCCCATCTTTCTGTCGCTTATCTCAATCATGCACACTACTGCCATCCCTCCCACTGTCTCCCAATCTCTCTCTCAGCTGTCACACAAAGCCCTGCTTCACTTTGTTTTTCACACAAAGGTACATTTCTCAGTCTGTCACCAGGATAATGACTGGCGGGGAATTGAGGCATTTGTTTTCTTAATTCTTCCAAAATCTTTTTGAAAATCGCTATGACAGCTCTGTCATCAATGTGACAGGCAGGTTGTTTAGGTTAACATCAAGATAGCCTGTTTCTACTCACAGGGTATGCTCTCACACCAACCTTTTCAGTTGCATTAATCACAATGAAATAAACAAATTAAACATAAAAATATCCCAGGTTGCCGATCCAAGCTGCCAATAATGCAGGACAAAATTCTGCTACTCAAATCATCAAGGCTCATAATCATGATTAATAATTGTCATAATTATCATCTGACAAAATAAGCAGGACTGTCAAGCAAACATGCACACATACACACACATACGCGGATTTTCTCTATCACAGCTCGTAGCTGCAGAGAATTTCTCCTGATTGAGAGAGCTATAGTGCCAGAACTAATTAACAGCATTTGATTGTCTTGCCGCAGAGGTGGAAGTCATTACCATCATATTTCTCTGCGTATGCAGAATATAGTGGTTTAAAACTCCAGCAGATGTTCACTATGTGGATCCACTGTGGGTGAGCTTAATTCCCATCTATATTCCATCATCATACTGAATCATACTGAAAAAAATATGACATCAACACTGGTGCCGTTACTTATCTACAGTGTGGAAGACACTGACTCAGTCTCTCCTTTTAACCTACCTTTTGACAGTTTTCATAATCATTGTCATGATGATAGTGGAAAGAAGGAGGCATAATAGGTGCCTTACGATCATTTGCTTCAGTCAGTGGTTTTCAATTGTTTCAAGATCTTTTGAACATTTTGAACGGGATGGAGCAAGCTAATTAGCCTTCCTGGCTGTACAACCCCGGCCTTTGGAATAGAGCAATGCAAACTAGCACACTTTAAAATGGTAGGAAGGAAAACAGGAAGTTGTACATTCCTTATTTCTTCCTTCTCCGATGATCAATCACAGTTCAGATTTTTACAGCATCTCCCATGTTCACCCTTGCTCATGCCTCAAATTATTCTGGCGGACATCAAATGAGTGCCATAGCTTACACAGGAAGCTGCCAGAGCATAAAAGACCACACCATATCTACACACAGAGACAGTAATGGTAGAGGCAGAGAGAACTATGAATACAGGAGCAAAGAAAACCCAAAAGCAAGAAGTGTTTCACATCACACACTGCTGTGTGAAATGGTGTCTCAGGCTCCACTTGGCAGACAAAGTAGGTCTGAATGATTTATGAGAAACAACAAAGCTTGCCAGTTGTTTGTTTTAGATAAATGCTACACAAAGCAAAAACTAACAAACCTGATGATGGCGAATAAAGAAAGACAAAAGTTTTTGGCCCAAAAATGCACACAGTTTTCCCGAACTCCACAGTGCTATTTCAGAAAGGTTCAAAGTTCAACCTGCTGGTCGTTCAAGCCTTAGCCCAGACAGGAGATTCTGTAGAAGTGCAACAGGTCTTTTCAAAAAAGGTGGCTGAATTTTAAAGGAACTCATCCCTGTAGCTGAACCTGCTTACCTCCTGCAGCAGCATCCATGCGTCCCAGAACTAACACCTGGCCGACTGCTCCCCCATCAGGTATGAACACCTGGTAGTCCTCACCAAACATTCCCTCCCCCTGGACTGCCAGCAAACAGCCTCTATCCAGTTTTACTCAGCTACTTCACCTCACCAGAAACCCTGTTAGTCCAAGTGAGTGATGCATCACAGTACTATACTGTACTTTAACATCATCTACTGTATTCAAAGCGTACAACACCATTTCCCTCCCACAGTAACATTACGCCTCAATGATTATATTTTTAAAGGACACTGAAGTTAGAATATGAGAAAGGCCTAAATAGGGTAGCTGACTGATAACATAGTGAATACACACAATGGAGATTCACAGCACCTCTTGCTCTCTTCTTCAGACATACACAGAAGCACTACTATACAGTCTTTCAACATCTGTGCTCTTCATCAGCAACATGCTTATTCACAGTCAGGATCGGAGACAAGCGCTTGGGGCTGCAGAAGCACTTCCCCTTTCCTCTGCACTTTCTCTCTCCCTTGATCTACCTCTTTCCATCTCTCCCTTTCTCTGTCTGAAAGGTTTCTGTGAAAGGCCTGAGATGAAAGGCTGCCCTCAATGGGAGCGTGATTGCAGAGACAGTGCTGCCGGCATAAGGTGCTACCAGAATTGCTCACTCAGAGCTGCTCCGCCCTTCGAAGATGCACGCTGTCACTGCCCAAAGTTTGTGCATGTGCAACATCAGAAAGATGCTCAGCTTAATAGCCTCTTACTTAAAAAGATTTATCCCAGCAGTGTTGTATCATATGGAATTGATATAATGTGCAATGACACACACAATGAGATAGATACCAGCTACACACTGCAAAATGTAGATGCATCTACTGCATAATATCTGCTGCTTTCTGTGACAATTCGATTAGTTTCACAATATTCACATAGCATGCACACACACAAATAGAGACACACCTTTTTATGATGTGCTGCCTTTCTAATCTGATAAATCTAAGAGTAAAGGGCCTGAAGACTTGTGCAGGGAGCAACCAAATGTCTTCTTAAATAAAGTTGAGTTCTTAGACAGAAAGCAGGGCACACAAAATGATGGGCACTAAAAAGATAAAACTGTGATAAGAATGAGAAATGGAACAAACTCTAGACAGGAAAATCTATATTCAGATCACTCTGTGTTGAGAAGAAAAAAATAAGAGCTGGAAAGGGCTATCAAGACTTTGAACTCTAATCTTATTGCAAAGGATACAATGGTATATGAGTGATGAGAAGCATAGCAGACAGTCATGAAAAAAGAAAGTACACCATCTTTCAGTGTTGAAATTATTTAAATCTAACCTTGGGTCTAACAACAGATTCCACCGTGTCATTATTTACTTAACAAAAATGAAGCCAAACAGGCGAAGCAGTGTGTGAAAAGCTGCATGCGCCCCATGATTCAGTAGCTTGTAGAACCACCTTTTGCAGCAATAACTTGAAGTAATCATTTTCAGAATGACTCTCACATCATCAGTTTCTCACATTGTCGTGGAGGAATTTGGACCCACTCTTTTTACACTGTTGCTTCAGTTCAGTGATGTTTGCAGAGTCAGAATCAGAATCAGAAGACTATATTAATCCCAGGGGGTAATTCGTTTATACACAGCTCTCTTGAGGTCTCACCACAGCATTTGAATTGGGCTGAGGTCAGGACTTTGACTGTGCCATTGCAACACCTTGATTCTTTTCTTTTCAGCCATTCTGTTGTAAATTTGCTGGTGTGCTTGGGATCATTGTCCTGTTAATGACCCAACTTCAGACAAGCTTAGCTGTTGGACAGATGGCAGCAAATTTGACTCCAGAATACTGTGGTATAAAAAGGAGTTCGTGGTCGATTTAAGGGCCTTATGGCCCTTCCCAAACTACTGAACAGCAACAATGGCTTCTCTAAGATCATTGCTAATGTCTTTCCATCTTGGCATTGTGCTACCACACACCTGAATCCTACAGACTAGAAAAACCAAAACATTTGCTTTTATGGTGGAAACATTAATGATAAATTCATCAGGTGCATTTGATTAGCAGCACCTGGCTGCTACTTTCCCTCTTAATTTCTATGGATGATGTAAGAGTGCACTTAGCTTTTCCCACGCTGCTTATGCATTTTGGCTTAGTTTCTTGCTAAATAAATAATTGCACAGTGTAATGCATCATGTGTTTATGTTCATCTGAGGTTGTATTATCTAACCAGATGAATTTTTCATTATGTTCTGATGCATAAAACCATAGAACTGATGGAGGGTGTACTTACTTTTTCACATAACTGTAAATAGCAGGCAGACAAAAGAGATTCACTGAAAATTCTTTCCAAGGATTCCCTTGGAATCATTACCTGTTCTTGGTTTATCTAATATCACAGTATGTCATAACATCTTTTTTAGCCATAGAGCCTTCAAACAAGGAAGACTCAGGAATACTAAATCATACATTTACAATTGTTTGTTTCACACATCAGTGGGCATCTGCTTAGATTTTTAAGGACAACACATATGTAAAAAGTACAGATTTGATCATATCCTTTAGTCATAAAACAGAACCACACAGAAGAACAGAGAGTCCTCTTCAATATGTCTCGGATACAATAATAGTGCACCCTTGTCTGTTCTATAGTAAGTAAGACTGCAGATCGATGAGGCAGAGTGATGCTGCTATAATGTGACCACAACCCTTTTTCTCTTGCATCAGGGTGAATACAACAAAATTTGAAAGCTTCAGTGAAAATGAATTAAAAAAATCAAATGCAACTGAAATGAATTGGTCAGAATGCCAGATTTATAACAAACATATTTCCGTCTTGAGACATGATGACGTAGTTGGTAGTGAATTAGATTTCCAGAAGCCTGTGACAGGCCACAAGTTAAAGAAACAAGTACTGAAACACCCTCGCCTGTGGAGATATTACACTGCACATGCACAAAATGGCATCAGCAAAAGCCTCCTACCAAATCTAAAGAGCGAAAGAGAGAAATTACCTTTTTAATCCCAAAGATTATATTAAAACACACACAGATGTAACCCCTAGACCTATTTATACACACAAACACACACACACACACACACACACACACACACACACACACACACAAGAGAAAACAGAGCATTTTCAGCTCAATTTTGCCAAAAGCTTCTCTCATGTCCTCACTACCACAAAATTGCCGGTTTTATAGCTTTGGTCCAATTAAAGCGATTATGTGTCAGAGAAGAAAGAGTAATATGATGATTATGGTAATGACAGCAAAAGACAGATGTGACACTTTGTGAATGAGGCACAGGTGCAAAGTTATACCCAGGCATCCCAAGTGGAGGATTTTGTGGAGTCAGTACCCATACTGGGAAAAGAGATGAGGGATAAAAAGCTAACCCTTCAACTTCCAGTGACAGTAATTTATGTGAAAAGAATTTACAGGTGTCACAGCCCAAAATCTCTTAACTGCTCTCAGGCTGATTTTAGCAGAAGCATTGGGGCTGACTCCAATACCTTCAAATTAAGTGGTCTGCAGGGATTGAACAGTGAGCGGAATTCATTATGTTGGTTGATGTTACTTTAAGCAAATATAACAGAAAAGTAACAGCGTATACAGAGAAACTGGTCTCCTCGTGACAAGAGCACTATTTTCACTTTCTCCTCGTCTCCTTAACAGGTCGTGGCAGAGGGCTGCCCTTCTCTGAGCCTGGTTCTGTCTGTTAAAAAGGAGTTCTTCTTCCCCACCATCCTCGCTCACATGGGATCATTGGTCGGTTGGTTCTCTCCCTAATATTAAAGTACCTTGAACCTACAATACAAAATGCATTGAGATGATAGGTGATGTGGTGCTACACAAGTAGTACTGAAGTCCTTGCTACAACACAACCTTCTCAGGAGAAACCTTAGATCCAAGTATTTATGTGGATACTACATAAGATTGTTAGCAGAACAATCTGTACTCCTTCCTCCACATTCTCCCCAATGCCAAAGGCATGTTTTTATTAAGCAATGTACACTCACTGACGACTTCATTGGGTACACTTGTTCGACTGCTTCTTGAGGTAAATATCTAATCAGGTATTCACATGGTGGCAACTCAATGCATTTTGGCATGTAGACATGGCCAAAACAACCTACTAAAGTTCAAACTGAGCATCAGAGTGGGGAAGAAAGGTGGTTTAAGAGACTTTGAATATGGCATTGTTATTGGTGCCAGACAGGCTGGTCTGAATATTTTAGAAACTGCTGATCTACTGGGATTTTCCAGCATTACCATCTAAAGAGTTTACAGCGAATGGTCTGAAAATGTCCATTGAGCGGCAGTTCTCTGGATGAAAATGCTTTGTTGATGCCAGATGTTAAAGGAGAATGGCTAGACTGCTTGGATTTAATAGAAGTAACAGTAATTCAAATAACCAACTTGTTACAACCAAGAGCATCTCTGAATGCCGACACATCAAATCTTGAAGCAGATGAGCTAGAGCAGCAGAAGAAGGTAGGAAACCAAGGCTGCAAATTGCACAGGCTCACCAAAACTAGACAATAAAGGATCTGAAAACATTGCCTGGTCTGAGTGTCAATTTTGGCTGAGCCATTCAGATAAAAGGGTCAGAATTTGGTGTAAAAAACATGAAATCATGGATCTATTCTGCCTTGTATCAATGGTTCAGGCAACTGGTGGTGGTGGTGTCACAGTGGACACAACCTTTGGCTGCTTCCTTGCATCGTAAGGGATATTTTTTTGGTACACTTTGGGGCCCTTAGTACCTACTGAGTATCATTTAAACATCAGAGCCTACCTAAGTATTGTTACTGGTCATGTCTGTCCCTTTATCACCAGAGTGTACCCATCTTCTGATGGCTGCTTCTAGCAGTATCATACACCATGTCACAAATCGAAAATAATCTCAATCTGTTTATTGAAAAGTGATACTGACTTCACTGTACTCAAATGCCCATCACAGTCACCAGATCTCAGTCTAGTAGAGCACCTTTGGGATATGGTGGAATGAGAGATTTGCATCATGGATGTGCAGCTGACAAATCTGCAGCAACTGTATGATGCTGTCATTTCACTATGGACCAAAGTCTCTGAGGAATGTTTCTTGCACCTTGCTTAATCTATGCCACAAAGAATTAAGACATTTCTGAAGGCAAAATTGAGTCCAACTAGGGATTAGCAAGGTGTATCTAGTGAAGTGGCCAGTGAAAGTACTGTATCTGCAATAAGTTAAAACCAGAAATGGATAATTTATGAGCAAGACTGCAGTGTTACAGTTTTAGAGTCAAATTTCAAATATCCAATAAAAAAAAACTTGTGAACGATTGACTAGAACCAGAAAGCATTGCGCATGTTAATAAAGTGGATGTTTAATTGATTAAAAGAAACAGTGTCAAACTGTCTGCTGATTGTTAATCAGCTGCTGTTTGATTAGCTGAATTTAAGCATTTTAACTTTAATGAATAAATCTGTCCAAATCCTCTGCAAAAAGCTGTTTTTAAAAATAAAATTAAAAAATCGACTTTAGAAAAAAATCCAAAAAACACACATTAGAACTATTCAATGAATATTTAAAAATTATATTTTTACATTTATTGTGTTGCTAAAGATGGCAGCCCACCTTCTAATACCACTTTGTACCCCAGGAGGCAATAATAAGACACTGTAGCCCAGTCTGCCCTCAGTCTCACATGAGAGAAAAAAAGAAGTATTGCTGCCCAGATAGCATTTTTCACACAATATATGATTCCAACCTCATGTCAAACAATGAAACAGTAAACGCAACAATGGCTGAAGCTGCTGGCAAGCATCCACTGAAGAGCAGGGTGAATGGGAGACCCGGTTGGTTAGGGTTTGTTTATAGCCTGTCTCTACATGCTGTTTTCCACTGTTGCACACAGTCTCCATCTTGCAATGCTGAAAATGTGGTGTTTACTTATCCTACCTTAGCGCAGTAAATACCACTATACAGGTACTCTTGACTCCAGTCTCAATTCAAGTAACTATATTGACAGCCATTTTAAACCCTACTGGTCCACAGTTGAATTTTCAAACTGTTTAATATACATGGATTTCCAAGGCACTCAAGAATAAATAACAGGGATATTTTTCTCACCATTTCAAAAACTACTGAGCTTTAAGTGCGCCCTGCTGCTCCTGTGGGGTTTCAGACTGGTACCAGTACAGACGGCATTCAGAGGGCATCCTGACAGATAAGCAGCATAAAAATGATAGGGCATTTTTTTGATTGATGGATAGGCTAGATGGACTGAGGACATCGAAAAGGATCAAAGGGCCACAACAAAGCCCTCTGTGTCACTGAACTCCTGCGTCAAACACCCACCAAGAGAGCAGAGGGAAGAGAAATCAATACTGACTCATGCTATGCTCAGGCTGCATCAGGTATATTCAACCGTGAAGATGAAACAAGAAAAGAAGAGAGAGACTGCAAAAAGCAGGAGATGAGGAGAAGAAGAGAGTGATGAGGCACATTTTGAAGGCCAACTCTGCTCCCTATTGTTATTAGACAGCTCCCTATAGCCTCCCTCCACTGTACAAGTCTGATGCTCTTTCTCTTCATGACCTTCTTCCGCTGGATCATGCTGTACTCTTTCTCATCTATTGTAGAGGATCTGAGGAAACAATCTATTTCAGCGTGATCATCATTTTGCCATCAATCGTGTTCTCATTGTGTTAGTGTCATAAATTACCATAACAATAGAAAGTTATAAAGGTTAAATTAAGCTTGGAACAAGTAGGAAATTAAGAACTCAATGGATCAGCTGGGCTATTTCATAAAATTGTGACAGTGAGCCATGCAGGTGACCAGCATCCCTGAGCGCTGAGTGACACCTAAAGGGCACAGCTTGACTTCTCTAAGACATCTGCAGCATGTCTCATTAGTATTCAGCTATGAATCATTCAAACACAGCCAGCTGTCATTATCACAAACAGCAGCAGAGGGGGACAAGCAACAACACACAAATGTACACTCCTTCACAGTTGGGGGCCTTTACAAAAAATATATACACAACCAAAAATGCTAAAAAATGTGCATAAGTATAAAGGAATTGTATGTAGGCGCAAAAATAACTACTTACTTGATCTAATTACTTGATCTATAGAAAGCTGATTTGTGGACAAACGCAAAAACTGCAGGTAACTAACTGCTTTTCTCTCTCTGTGCTTATTTACTTTTTTATATATCATAATGTAGAAATCTTTGGACTTAAAAGCGGAAATCACTGGACTTAAAAGTATTGACTGGACAACTGAGAACTTGAGCCACACTCAAGACTTGGTCTTGAGCAATAGTTCTCGAGGCTTTCTAAAAGTCTTTCAAAGTTTTATCTTTGGCTGCTTTTTCACTCAGTTTAAATTGCAGTCCTTGTACATGGACTTTTTCAGAGAAATTCTTTTTTGTTTGTTAAGCCACTTAACACTGATCTATGAATCATTCAAACATGAAAAATCACCTAACATAAAAACCAGCATTGTGATTACATTTAAGGGCTGGCCTCCACTCGAAACTCTGCGTATTGTCTGCAGACATACTGTACATGGGGATGTCCTAGGAATCAGTCGGGAATGCAGTGGAAAATACTGCTCGTAGCAGGACAGCAGGGATACATCTAGGATCACACCAGGAGAGGTAAAATCATGGACTAGGACAATCAGGATGACTTTCCAACAACCATTTAGATATGCGGACAATATGAGGAAATAATGCAAGGTTCGGAAATTCGGTAAGTCTTTTATTTACAGTTCCTATCACTCCCTCCAAGAAATACACGACACCATGATTCTTCAGTTACTGATGGATTTATTCTCTTAATGGAACTTGTAACATAACCGTCATCAAATCCACCGTTTTGCCGAACTGTGCAAAATGCATGACAATGTGCAAAATAAGCACGCATTTATGTCACACAGACGGCACAAATTAAACAATAAATATGCGCGATCTAGCATAGAACACATAAACAAACATACTTTGCTGGCTGCACACAACCAAGAGGGAATGAGTCCACTTGCATAACAAAAGGTCTTCAAAAGGAAAATGCATAATCCATGTCAACTTGAAAAAAATAGCACTTCTTAAACTTTAGCAGACTAACTTATTCCGCTCTTAATGTTAATTCCCGGCAGAAAAAAGGTGCAACGAGTAAAACATGTCCCGTGCAACACTAAGTGAAAACACACTTCCCAGGTTTCCATATAGTGCCAATACAAAAACAAATCAGTATTCATAAAATGAATCACA
>VUQH01031775.1:0-20138 GCA_015106775.1 Etroplus canarensis
ATCTTGTAAACCTTCCCTTTCACTCTTGCTGCTATCCTTCTGTCACAAAGCACCCCTGACACTCGTCTCCACCCACTCCACCCTGCCTGCACTCTTCTTCACCTCTCTTGTGCTCTGTCCGTTGCTTTGGATGGTTGATCCCAAGTATTTAAACTCATCCACCTTCATCTCCTCTACTCCTTCCACCTGCCTCCCTCTCGTTCACACACATGTACTCTGTCTCGCTTCTACTGACTTTCATTCCTCTTCTCTCCAGTGCATACCTCCACCTCTCCAGTCTCATCCTCCTACACCTGCTTCCCACTCTCACTGCAGATCACAATGTCATCTGCAAGCATCAGACTCCACTGAGAAACTCTGAGGGGCTCAGAGCTGATCCCTGATGTAAACCCACCCCCACCTTGAACCCATCTTACACTCCTACAACACACCTCACCACTGTCTCACTGTCCTGAACAGAAAAACTGAGCAATAAAAATATCTTGTCTAAGTAACCAGATGAGACTTACTAAGAGTAAGATTTTTTTAAAAAGTTTGACAACTGTGACGATGCTCGGGACTCCTGATTTCATTTTAAAACCATCATTCTCAGCACATCTGAGTCGGCTGTAGTGAAGCAGACTGTGATTTACTGTTAGGTCCTCTCTCCGTCAGCTCACGTTAAAGTTTTCTCAAACTAGGATTAGGTTCCATTCACTGCCAAGTCTCATTAATAACCTCTCACAGACAGGTCGGTGCAGGTCTAGCAAATCGAGGATGCAAACTTCTAGCTGCATTTCCTGAGGTTTCCTGAGGTCTCTCACATGGTTGTGGAGGAATTGTGGCCCACTCCTTTTTACAATGTCGCCTCAGTTTGTTGAAATTTGTGGGTTGTTTTTTTACACAGCTTTCTTAAGGTCCCACCACAGCATCTCAGTGGTGTTGAAGTCTGGACTTTGACTGGGCCATTGCAACACCTTAATTAATTTCATTTTCAGACATTCTGCTGGAGATTTTTTGTTATGCTTGGGATCATTGTCTCGTTGCACGAACTAGTTTGGGCCTCACATTTGACTCTACAATACTTTGGTATACAGAGGAGTTCATGGTGGACCCAGGTTCTGTGGCTGCATAACATGCCCAAATCATCATCCCACCACCACCGTGCTGACAGCTATGTTTTTTGCACTGATATGCTAATATGCACTGTGCCAAACATTGCACTGTGCATTATTGTTCTTCTGTCCAACAGACATCATTCTAGAAGCCTTGTGCTGCCATGTTCTTTTTAGAAAGAAGATGCTTTCTCCTGCAACCCATCCAAACAAGCCACCCTTGTTCAGTCTTTTTCTAATTTTCCTGTCATGAACTTTAAACTTTAACCTGCTAACTGAGGCCTGTAGAGCCTGAGATGTAGCTCTTGAGTTTTTTGCAGTTTCTCTGAGCGTGGCACAATCTGACCTTCAGGTAAATTTGTTGGGATGTCCACTCCTGTGAAGATTGTAGCATCGTGTTAACACACACCTGAACACTCCAGAGCAGCAAACTGTCAAAACTTCAGCTTGTATGGAGGTGCTCACACTGACTGATGATCAATCAATCAAGGTCATATGATTAACAGCGCCTGGCGGCTACATACCCTAAAAATTCCTATGGAAGCAGTAAGGGTGGACTTTAGGTTTCACCGGACTGCCCAGAATTCTGTGAAAACTCTCTTTTTCACATGACTGTACATGTTACTGAGGTGACTCGCTGAGCCCCTCAAGGTGAATTTTAGAGGGAGGAGCCCCTCACCCAATGAAGGAGGTTTCAATAAGGATGATGTTCCCATTGATTTTGGTGCAGCCCTTGAAAGATTCAATGTTGGAGGCATTGACAGCAATGGTTCTGACCAGAGAGCCGACCCCGATGCCATCACAGGCTGGAGGAAAAAACAAAAAAAGAGCTCGTCAGTGATTTGTTTGATTTGATTTTTGGGTCCTTCTCTCTCTCTCTCTCTCTCTCTCTCTCTCTCTCTCTTTACCTTTAGGACAGGGTCCATCACATTCTTTGCAGCGGTGTATTCCGTTCTCCTCCACCTCGTACCTTCCTGCACTACAGGTACGGACACATGAGCCTTCAGTCACCACGTAGTTATCTACAGACAAACAAAAACATATGTGAGGAGGAACCATCTGAAGTTCTTCAGCCAAAGTTAGGATCTTGTTCAGACTGTGGCTGTAATAAAAGCAGAACTAGATGATGGTTTCTGACGATCTGGATAGAGGTATTTATAACAGGTGAATAGGGCTGAGGTCCATACGTGGGCAGGCTTTGACGCAGGTCGCCCCGAAGGTGAACTTGGCATTGGGGTTCCTGATCACCATGTGAGCTGTGGCATCATAGAGGTTCAGAGGAGGACACTCATTTTTACAGGTTCCATCATCGTTAAAAGATATGCAGGCCTGGAGAACATGAGGAGAGACCAAAAAGAGGCTTCACTGAGCTGGATCTTTTAATAATAGTGTCATACTATAAGCCTGACTAGATTTAAGGCTAGCCTCTGCTGGTACTGAGCACCCCATCTTCACCTGGAAGTCATCTGAGACAACACAGACCCAAATCATTTAACAAACTGCTGTCAGCTGGCACTTCAATCTCTCATCTTACTGTGGTCACTTCTTGCTTCTAAAAAGACAACAAAGCTGTAGGCGTAAAGCTAATGTGAAGGTTTTAAATAGTAGAGATTGCAAACCAATTGGTGACAACGTGTTGGCCAAGTTTTTCTAAAGCCTGTGGTTTCCCCTTCCAGTTACACTGATAAGTTCCAGTGATTGGTGGCTTGGGAC
The DNA here is from genome assembly GCA_015106775.1 of Etroplus canarensis. Lineage (NCBI taxonomy): Eukaryota > Metazoa > Chordata > Actinopteri > Cichliformes > Cichlidae > Etroplus > Etroplus canarensis. The sequence continues at coordinate 2,808 of VUQH01031775.1, forward strand.
GGATGGTAGGAGGAGGTTTACTAAAAAGGAGATGAAAATTGAATATGGCTATTTCATTCTGTCGAACGTGAATTTGAAATAGTTCATTTTAAGCTGTGCTCTTTGAGCTACAAACACTGGAGACATATCGGTCTTTAGAGCCAACTTGCCTAACCTCATGTGGTACTTAGTAGTCTTGGAACAATTCTTGGGTCTTACAGAAAGTGGGCTAAGTGAGTGTCGAGATCTTGTCCCATCCTGTAAAATTGTATTTTATCCCTGGCATGGAAACTGACATGCAGCACTGTGCGAAAGTCTTCAGCAACCCCTTATTTTGCTATATTCTGACTTTCCTGATGTTCTTAATGTGATCTTGAGGAAGAGTTCTGTAGGCTTTGAGGAGGTCATTTAAAGATTTTCTTTGGACATTGGCTGCTTTTTCATTCATTTTCATTCATTTTTAGTCCAGTTTTGTACCTGACAATAACACTGACCTGAATCATTCAAGCATAAAAAAGGCACCTCAAGCAAGGGTTGTGTCTGCACATAACAGACAACTGAGCAAAGAACCAATTTTAAATTGGATCTTTACTAGCTGCCTGTCACAAAACACATCATTTGTTCCTGCTTCTTTAGTGTCAGCTATAAAAAATGCAGTTTGACAAGCAGAAAACAGGATTCCTGCACCAACTGGGTGATTCAAAAAGAGCTATTACATGAAAACTTGGCATATCTCAAAAATGTGAGGAAACTGGACAGGTGGAAGACAAAAGAAGAAGTGGCAGGCCTAACAAAGTATCTACAGTGGATGAACAGTGTCTGAAAGGAGTGTCCTTAGGAAATAAGAAAAATAATATCCAGGACCTGAGAGATCCATCTGGACCTTCAGTTGATCCATCTACTGTTCATTGAAGGCTCATTAGAAATGGTCTCAGTGGAAGGGTGGCTCTCAAGAAGAAATTTTTGAAGAACAGAAACTGAGAGAAAAGACTGAGGAATGAAAATGACACAAGAACTGGACTGAACATCGTTGGGAACAGGTCTGATGGAGGGATACATGGATCTCAACGTTACTGAAGCAGTCTGGGATCACCCTGACAGAGAACAGAACAAAAGGCAGGCATCATCCAAAGAAAAGCTTTGCAATGACCTTCAAGAACCATGGAGAACTAGTCCTGAAGACTAAAGAAATGACAAAAAGCTTGGCTAAGAGGGTTCAGGTCCTCATTACAAACACTGACCTTCAAGCTGCTCTATGTCTATTTGGTTTGCACATTTCAATAAATTATTGCACATATTTTCCATTTTCATGCAACGCAGAAAGGAACGAGGGGTGGCTTTTTGTACAGTACTGTAACTAACTGCAGTACTGCGTCAGTACGGACACTGACCAGGCAGTCGGTGGCTCGGGGTCCAGTGCAGCCTGCAGCACAGTGTTCATTACAGCAGTCGGCGGGTTTGGGACCCCGACACCTCCGGCTGCACTGCTCCGCACACATCAGCTTGGTGACTGGCGGTGAAAAAGAAAGAGGCAACATGAAATATCAGAAATTTTTGTTTATTTCATCATTTTACAGACAATTAAATCGAAAATCAGCAGAGAGGAAAGGAAACCAAGTGACTCAAACCAAATCAGCGTAGCAAAGAACATCCTTCAGAAAGACAGAACAGTTCAAAGAACAGGAGAAGATGGAGAGAATACATGTGTAGGAAGAGGGTGTGTGTTTACATCTCTGACAGTGATCCGGTCCTGCCGCCCAACACGACCCATTCACACAGCTGGAGTCGCACTTCTTACCTGGAGACACACAATCGTTAAACCCTGCAGATCACACCTCAGGGAGCAAAACATGAAAACGGTCATTGCTGCTTTACACACATTTCCCTGCAATGGCGTCCACCTTGAAAACCATGCTGGGATTGCTTTCTTTGTCCACAATGTCCCACCACTGGATGGTCTCTGTGTTGCACAGCAAGGGATTGTGGGTCATCTTTACACCTCCTTTCAGGATCTCTGTGAGGAGACGATGAGGCAGACACAGGCAGATGTATGACAGAGTTTTCAGTGGTTTTCTAACAAAAATCCCCAAAAAACAAAGAAATAACATTTTGGTTCCCAGCAGTCAGATGGATTCAGGATGTCAGCCTCCTGAGGCTGGTTCTGTTAGCGGTCTCTTCCTGTTAAATGAGAATTCTTTCTCGCCACTGTTGCTCAGTGCTGCACATCAGGGATCAGGTCATGGTGGAGGTTCTCCCCCTTACATTATAGGGCTTTTTTTTAATAATGTAACTTAAAGCTGTCGTCAACCTGTGTTGCAGTTAAGGTGCAGAAATTGGAGCAGCTATAGGTGCTACCTTTCACCTCGGAGCCAAACAGTTTGTGACCATGCAACAGTTTGTTTTGTTTGGGTCTACTTCACAGTCTCAGCGTGGGCAGTTTTTTCAGAATGAGTAAAATACGAAAACTGAATCACTGTCAGACAAACACAACCTTTTGGTAAGGGATGCTACAACATTTACCGAGGCATGAACTAGCAAACATGTCTGCGCGAGCCCACTGTGGGTGGGTGTGGGAGAACTGAGGGACTGTTTGGGTAGGGCAAACCCACACTTATCCCATGCAGGCACAAAATGGGTTTGCTCACACGGGGACCACAGCACGTTTGCCCTTTGGGGCTCATCTGTTGGCGCACAGTTGGGCTTGCCCACAGAAAACCTCTGGGTAACAGACTGTGGTACTGCGGGGCAGAGGTGGTACCCCAGGACATATTGTGGGCAAGGTGTAGGTGCGGCTGTGTACATTGGGCCCCTCTCTGCTTAGTGTGGGCACCACACTTAGACTGGACTTTGGGCTGCCCCACCGTAGTCCCACATTTCATGCTGATACTGGAGCCCAGAGTGGGCTGCCTGAACTGGCCCCACATGGGTGCATGTTTGCTGGGACAGCACATATTCACTGGTGTTTTAAACTGGTTAAAACTTACTTTACTGTCTTCCTATAACTTTTAACGTGCTATTTAAGCATAAATCCATTCCTGTCAGCTATGCTATTTACAGTTTAATGAGCTATTTGAGCAGTTCATCTATACTAATGACTTTTTGACCATTTCTTCTCTCTTTAATTAACTCTTTTAGTTGTTTATGTTTCTACTCTTTTTCCATGCATTTTTCTTAACAGCTTATTCAAGTCAGGGTCAGGGACTGGGGCCTACCCCAGCTACCACTGGTACACCCAGGAAAGAACCCCAGTCTATGGCAGGGCTAACGCAGATAGAAATAAAACCATTCACTCCCACAGCCACACCTATCGTCATATCAGAATCATCGGTGGGAGGAAGCCAAAGTACTCAAAGAGAACTCAGGCAGGCTCAGGGAGAACACACAAACTCTACTTAGAAAGGCCGCAGCTGACCAGAGGGTTCAAACCAGGAACCCTCTTGCACTAAGGTGATAGTGCTAACCACTGCACCACCATACCACCTACTGTTTACCCATTACTTTTACCTTCTGACCCATTTTCTGATCTATGCTACTCCAGCTTTTAATTAAGCAGAAATGTATATCCTTTTCCCGACTGGTTGAGCTACTCTGTCCAAAAACCCCTGCTAATGCACCCAATGGGGTGATGGTACTGTTGGCTGCAAATCAGTGTCCAGCTCACAATGGACAAACAAACCTGAACCTAAGAACGCCTTATTGTGGACCAAGTCTTTGATCAGCTGTTGTTCGGAAGAAGAAACGTCTCTTTTAGGCTAGATACTCATCATCTGGTCCCGGAACATCATTTCAGCTGCTGTCTAACCTGGAGCTCCTGTACACATCTTCAAACTCTTTGTGTAACATTTTGGGAAATGCATAAGTTACCACAATGTAGAGATGTTACAGCTATAAATCATTTTAATATATAGGCAAATCTTTCAGCCCATTGAGAAATTTGAAGAGGAAGATCCAGAAAGTAGTAAAACTGTCAGAAGATATTTAAAACTATGTTAAAATCCATTAAAAACCAGTAAAACCATTAAAAAGTTCATAAGCCGTTTCTATACACCCTTCACTGAAGCAGCAGAGACAATTTAAAGTTTGCTGAGTCCACAGCTCAGCTAATGTAGCTACGTTATCAGTCATGGCCTGGGTGCGGTATACTTTCTGCTGCCAGAGCACAACCAGTTGTTGACTGAAGAGTTTTAAATGGTGTGTCAGCTCCACCCGCCCAGTTGGCCCACTGCCAGCTCAATGAGCAAGGCATCATCGCCGCCGCCACCACTCCTCAACAGAACGGAGCAGAACACAAAGAGCACTGAACTAAAATAAACCATGAAGGTGCACAGGAATTCTTCTTGTCAGCGCAGATCTAAAACAGTAAAGCTTTATTTGGATGATGTGGTGCATATAACGTGGTGGTTTAACATTTCAGAGGCACTTAAAGTCATTTTTTATTTGTGCATGCATGAGCTGCACGGTGAAGTGTTGGCTTCCAAATATTGCTGAAGATCCTGTCTGACTCTTTCACTGTTCTAAAACACGCCATAGCCAACTTTTTCTGACTTTTTGCACCAAACAGTAAAGTCATCAGGTTAGAAATGATGCTGATTCATTTCTGTTTCTTCTCTACCACCTCAAACAGAGACTTTTTTTTTTCAAGCTTTCAGATTAGTGTGTTTCCTGGAAACTTTCATGCTTTAAAATGCTGGCTTGTTTATGGTTCTTCTCGATAATTAGAATCCAGATCAGGGGCTGTGGTTCTCCCCCAGAAAAGTGTGGAGCGCTGCCCACTCCAGGTATCTCAGGGTCTTGCAGCCAACAGCTGAGAAGCTCCTCCTTGGAGATCAACTTCTGGGTACTTCATAATGGACAGTTAGTTTTTTTTAAAGTGGTAAAACACTAAACAGACTGTTCATAACTTTAACATAAGCAATTTCAACGTGTGACCACAGGGTGTCACATCTTTGTTTTCACAGATGATGTGATCAGGCTGGCTTCTTCAAGTGGTGACCTCCAGCTCCCACTGGGATATTTTGCAGCCAAGTGTCAAGTGGCAAGGATGAAACTTAGCACCTCCAAATCAGAGGCCATGGTTCCCACCTGGAAAAAGGTGAAGTGCCCACTTTGGGTTCAGTTTGCTGCCTCTAGTGGATAAGTTCAAGTATGCTCAGAGTATTGGGTGGAATCTCTTAATCACTGAATCCAGGTGTTTGATTCAATCCCATTAAAGCCAGCAGCTAGCCATGCAGTCTGCCTTTACAAACATTAGAAAGAATGGGTGGTTCTAAAGAGCTCACTGAGTTCCAGCGTGGTACTGTAACAGGATGCCACCACTGCAACAAGTCAGCTGGTGACATTTCTTCCCTCCTGGATATTCCACCATCAGCTGTGAAGCCCCCATCACACCTTGATGATTTAACCAGCGTACGTCCATGTGTATAAAATACGCTGGCATATGTGGAGTAAGTTATTGGTAAGTTTTTTTATAAGTTAAGAGCAGCAGACGCACGCTGGTATACGTCAAAGTGCGGCAAGATTGCTGAAAAATTTTGAACATGCACAAGATTTGTGACATATGCCAGCATATGGCTCATACTTCCTGCATTCGCAGGCAATGAGTTGTAGGTAAGTTATGTAATCGTAGACACATGTTCACACAAGTTACACATAAGTTGAAATTCGTCAAGATCATTTCTAGCATACCCAAAACTTATTTCTAACTTACAAGTCAACATGCTTTGACTTATGTGTAACTTATAGTGAACTTATCTCCAATGCATATTAACATACGTAGGCATATTTGACGTGTTCTGGAGGACAACAGCACTTACTGAGCACGTTTCCAACTTACAGGTAACATATAATAGTGTTTGGTTGAAAGTAGGTGTCGGTCATGGACGCCTAAGTGGAAATATGTCAAGATAATGTCCAGCATACCCATGTATATGTCTGAAGTGTTATATTGGAAGTTGCAAGAAATTCGAGCCACGTGAAATAGGTGAAGGCGCTATAGATGTTGCAAGCATCGTGGTCTGGTTAGTCTCCAGACTTGAAATGCTGGTTCCTCCATGCGTCCAAGTCCACGCCATGGCCAGGAGACTTTTTGTCAGCGTTTGAGTTTTTCTTCGGCATGACGGTGATGTTGATACTGCGAATAGGCTATGACACGCTTTGTATGAAAGTAATGAACGCTGGCAACATGCTAAGCATTCTTTGGTATAAATTACCTATAAGTTATTGAAACTACACAAGTTACTAGTATGTTATGTATATGTCCATATTTTAGAAAACATTAATAGTTCTGAGTATGCCCGTTTTTTAGAGAAAGTTTGATACATCGGCATACACTGGTTTAAATTATCATGGTGTGACCGGCTTAAGTGGGATTATTGCAAATTGGAAGCATTTAGGAACCACAGCAACTCAGCCACCAAGTGTCAGACCACGTGAAGTCACAGAGTGGGGTCACCGAGTGCTGAGGAGCATAGTGTGGAAAAGTGTCCAACACTGCTGACTCAATAACTGAAGAGTTCCAAACATCCTCTTGTATTAACATCAGCACAGGAACTGAGCACCAGGAGCTTCAGCGATGTGGATGCTAGCCTGCAAAGAAGAAGAAGCGCTACTGCTGCCAACACTTGTAACACTGCTAACGTTGGCCACGCTCGGTAAGATAACTTGATTATTACACACGGCACAAAGTGTAGCAGATTTCTGCAATGTTTAAAAACACAATTTGACTATCAAAGAATATGATTAATGGTTTTAAAAAGTTCTTAAATACACATGCAGTATTTGTGGCTAGGAACCAATCAACAATATCAACGATAGAGCAGAATATGAAACAGCAGATGTTTCATATATATGACCATACTGCACAGCCCTACCTCCAAATTAAGTGGTTTTAAGCCTGTCTAACTGGCAGGAGACCACTGGGGGTCTCCTCCAGGAAGAGCTAGAGGAGTTGGCTGGGGAGAAGGAGGTCCATGTGTCTCTGCTGCCCCCGCAATCCAAACCCAGTTAAGTAGCAGAAAATGGTTGGAAGGCTTGATCATAGTTCTCGTTGTTTCTGTTTTAATGTGTAACTCCTTGACATCCTCACATCTTCTCTGACAGTCTTACCCACAGCATTCCATCACAGCAGCATCTATTTACTCAGTCACTCACCTCACCTCTGCTTTACCTTCACGGGACAGATTGTCCTTTACTTCCCGTGTTTTCAGGGTTTTTTTCCTTGTGTATGACCTTCAGACCCATTTTAGCCATTTCCCATGTTTCTAGATGCCTTGTTTGTTTCCGTTTCAGGTTTTAACCACTTACCCCATCACACTTTAGTACTGTTTGCTACACCAACTGACCACCTCTGTATGACTTTAGACTAGACTTAGATTCTGGTCTTCTGGAGTCCTGCCATGAAGTCCTCTCTGGTTTTATAACTGTCACAGAAATACCTCTGAAGAATCAGAATCCCAGTGGGGAAATTGCGTAAAGAAGTACAAAATAAATGTGTATTGATTTAGAAACTTGTTTTCTGAAGCCCTCCTGGACTTCTGACTCATTTTTGTCCATGTGTTTGCTCTGAGTGTCCCTGAACTGCTCACCGGCTCTGTTTAACTGACACACAGTTCAAGGCTCTTTCAACCGTCCACCGGTTCTGTGAATTTTTGAAGAAACGCTGTACTCTGACCCTGTGTCTGTGTGTTTGTACCTGTCAGGTTGCTGAGCTGCAGCTGTTTCAGTCCGCTGGTGTAGTTGAGCGTTGAAAATGAGTGGTTCCTGTTGTAGTTGGACATCACCAGCAGCGCGTACTGTCCTTGGTAGAGGTTTTGCCCACGGATCAGCCTCAGATTGACCAATGGGATGGTCGCCACCTCGTTCATGGCGATCAGAACGTAGCCGCCTACTTCCTGGATGGACTGAAGATGAAGAGGAGAAGGGGATGAATGAATGATATTGAAGAAATGAAGTCAATCATTGTTTTCTGTTACATTTTGTTGTTTTACACGTTAAACATATTTTCTTACACATTTTAAATGCACCACACATATGCCTAAGTTACATCCGTTCTGTGCTGATTTGGGGTCAGTGTACGTCACAGTTCATTCGAGACGTTCTGTTAATGTTGGGTCACTTTTCCATGCAGGGTCACCTCACAGCTGCCTGGACTCGCAGCTGTGAACAGAGACTGCTCTGAACTCCCACACGATGCTTCTCAAAGTGTCCCCCTTTTCTTAGGTTTTGTAACATCTGGAGTTGATTTTCCCAAAGCAGAGCTCCTCAAGGCAGCCAGATGACAGAGGATCCTTGAATGCAGCACAAACACAGCTCTGTGTGAGGAAAGCTTTGAAACGGATGAAGGCGACTACAGAGCACCTCCACGGAGATGCTCTGCATCCTCCAGACGGTTCCTCCTGATTCTGACTCAGTGCTTCACTGTTACTGTGACAGATTGAGGGGTTTCAAATATTTTTTTTATCAAACTGCCGCTTTTTTACAGTGACCACTCTTTGTAAGCTTATGACTGACTGTGACCAAGGGTGCACACCTGGTTGCCATAGCTAGGGTTGCACAAGCAGCTACATGACACTTCCACACTTTTAGTTCCTGTTCTGTGTATGTTTTCTCCCCTGCAGTCTCCCACTGGGGGTTGGACAGGCCAAAGAGAGTGGGGTATTTCCCAGTAATACAGGGGGACGGCAGTGGCTCGATTTGTCAGAGGACCTGGTTGGGAACCAGAGGGTTGCTGAGGCCACCGGCTCAAGACCAACCTGTACCAGATGGCCTACTCGGAACCTACCAATTCAAAACCCCTTCTGGACCAATGCATGTGGTGGTGGACTGAAGACCAGACCAGAGAAGGTGTCAGCTCACCCCCTCTGTAGGCCATAAAGTTCCTGCATACCCCATACGCAAAGCCAAGGTCACAGGAGCTCGCTATGCACCCCGGCTGGAGGCAGGGCACACAGGAAACGAGACAATGGCAGTGCAGCACTATACGACTGTAACTTCATGTCTTTGGTTTAACATGGCCTGGTACCAGTGAGGAGAGTGGATTACTGCAGATGTGTGCTCCTGGCATCCTTGACTTAACCGTTACCACTGATGATGATGTCATCTGGGGTTGTACAGAACTTGCCAGTAGATGTCACCCTGGGAATGGACTTACCTGTACCTGTACTGATGGACTCGTTGCAAGGGAAAGAACTGCCTGGGGAAACTGACTTTTGGGAAGAGGGGCAATGCTGATGTAATTGTCTCTGGTCCAGTGATGACGTGAACCTAAGAAGCCAAGAAAGTCCCGCCTCCAACGCCTCTTTGAGAAGCAGCAGTGGATGGCAGGGCCTGAAAGAACGGGCGGGATGTGGGAAGTACCTGATAATATTTCTTTTTTACTGTCTGCGTTACAGAGGGCAGATGAGACTGAAAACATTGCTTGCTAGGGCTACGGAGGGGGGAATCAAGAGCTTCGTTGTTGTTGTTGTTGTTGTTGTTGAGGACGTGTTGCACGCAGTTAACAGTGACGACAAACGCCTCGTGATCCCAGTTAGCTGTAAAGTCCTTATCTTGCACCTAGCCCACGCACTCCCCTGGCTGGGACCTTGGCCGTTAAAAAAAAAACCTACATTCTTATCAGTTCACGTTTCTTCTGGCCTTCCATGTACACAGACATCCAGGAAAATTGCCGTGTACATGCCCTGTGCCTGACAGAGCCCTCCTACAGCTGCTTCCAACCAACAGAGGGACTTCAAGCAGCTCGGAGAAAGGCTGGATGATTTGTATCTGACTGAACTAAAAACTGTCAGTAAGATACTCTGATTTGATTTGTAGTAAAGTAAAAATGCAACGAAAGAATTACTCTGTATCCTCACTACCTAATGACCAGAAAAGAAAAGACTTCACCGTTTAATTTGAACTGAAGGCCGTTACACAAATAAAGTTATCGGAACAACAGTTTAACGTCCTCAACAGAAGTGTTTCAGTTTCAAAATGAACAACAGTGACACACGCTGCTGACACATTAACACTCACACTGCTCAGTGACACTGCGACACCCACAGTACAACACATGAAAGCAGATTAGCTCAGGTAGTTTCACCTAGTCTCATCGTGTAAATACCTTTTGAAACACAAAACATCAATTTAATAATATTAATTCATCTAAGGACCCTGGTTCGATTCCAGGCGGGGACACAAGTCCCTCTCACCATGTACGGTTGTGTCAGGAAGGGCATCCGGCGTTAAAACCTCTGCCAAATTACCAGTGCAGAATAATCTGCTGTGGCGACCCCTTGGTGGAGAATATAAGGGGGCAACTGAAGGTACATCTTTTAATCTAAGGTCTTTCGCACCTTCTTGTAACATTTAGAAGGTGTCAAACTATGACACAACAGATAAGCCAACGTCATCGGTGAACGTCGTCTCAGATCCGTATCAGCTGGACCTCAGTACCGAGCTCACGGAAAAGACCGCATTTTGTACTACAACTAGAAATAGATGTGCTTGATGTGGTTGGAATGATGCAACAGGTGAATGGTGAACCGAAGGAAGGTGCAAAAAAGCCAAATGTAAAGTTCTCGTATGAGAATCCAGGGTTTGGGTGGGTAAAACATGAGTAAATGTTGTATTATTTTAAAAAAGAAAAAGCCTTTGGGGCCCAGTTGCTCCTTTCATCGCCCTGCTTGATGCAAGTGACGGTGCTGAAGTAAATGAATAAGCCTGAAAGAACACCATTCATCACTGCCACAGTTCACCTTTGTATTTGCTGCTATCCTTCCACCCGCTCCACCCTGCCTGCACTCTCGTCTTCACCTCTCTTGTGCGCTGTCTGTTAGCTTGAATGGTTAATCCCAAGTATTTAAACTCAGTTTCGACACAGTGTAGTAATTTGCACGCTCTGCAGGAAGGAGTTTCGTTTCATTTCCAGCTTAAAGTATCACATCAGCGTGAAGTGTGGATTAGTCAGGAATTCCTCATCAAGTACTTCAGTGAGCGTGACGCCCAGCTTGCACCAAACCACCCTCACTGCGTCAGTAAGTCTGCCTCTGACAAATTTTTTAAATTTTATTTTTATTTTGCAATATGGACACCTTATCTGTCCTTTAGTTTTAATAAAACACATTTAGTGTGGATCTTTTTTGTCTCCACACAATAAAACACAGTTAATAATGAATGGGCATTAATCGTGATTCATCTAAATTAATCCACAGTTTTTAGTAATTCTTATATAGTTTCTTATATTTACTTAAAGTGTAGCCTCAGGAAACTCTTGTTCACCCCACTGTCCTAAGCTGAGTCTGAACAAACGTAACCCACAGACAGCATTCAGAGGACAGGAGCAAAAGGTGGGACAGACGTACCCGGAGGAAGGACAGGTCATGGTGCTCCAGAGCGTAGGTGACCTCCAGGTTCTCCAGGACCACGGAGCAGTTAGAGTACATCTCCATCATCCTGCTATAGTGATGCTCATGAGTCCCCAACAAAGTCAGATGGTTGCTCATTCCCTGACACACTGAGAGAGAAAGATGAGATTAAAACGTCAGCTGCAGTTCTTCTCAATGCCACTAGGTTACGAAGATTCTGGATCCATTCTGGCTGCACTTAAGTGAACGGTAAACACTTTAAAGTGGGTGTAGTGCCTTTTTCAGGAACCTTCTTTTCCATTGGTGGGTGTTTGTGGTAAACATAACCAAAGTTTCTAATAATGAGGTCAGGGTACATACAACTAACCCCTGATTAACCGCTTTTTTCTATTCTTGGGTCTGTGTGATGTCACAGAGAGAATATTTTCCTAATATGGTCATCTCAGACATGCCCGTCCCACCCCCCCACCCCCCGCTGTTCAAAACTTCACATTACTGCACCAGCTTCACTGGACCAAGGCCCAGCATAAGATAAATAAGGATTATCAGGAGCTACGAATCATGCCAAGCCACTCTAACAGAGGCCAAGAATGAAAAATATGGGAAATAAAAATAACTTCTCTTTAAAAAATGGTTTTTAAACAGGTCCAGCTACAAAATGACACCCTGTTAACATCAGCCTATAGGAGTTCATTTAGCACATTTACATATGAAGGTGGCAGTTTAAAACTTTAACTGGTGGTATAGGCTTCTGATTTTCTTTTTGGGGTGTGATAGTTAGAACTGAGGATTAGAGTTTTAGAGATTAACTGGATCTGTAGAATGATCTGTTCAGTAACTGCAGTAAAACCTTAAATACAGCTGTGTGAACAAGACAGTTCCCACAGGACTCTTGTAGTCATGGATTCAGATTTGGTATCAGCCAGGATCTGCTAATCAAATCCAGCTGATTAACGGCTCATCAGGCAATGTGAGCAGCGCTGTGAAAACACGTGTTAGCAGCGCTGCTCTGGAGCATTCAGGTGTGTGTTCTTCCCAGGAGTGGACGTCCCGCCAAGTTCACACCAAGGCCAGACCGTGCAAGAAAACCCAAGAGCTACATCTCAGACTCTACAGGCCTCAGTCAGCAGGTTAAAGGTTAAAGGTCATGAGAGGACAGTTAGAAAAAGACTGAACAAGTGTGGCTTTGTTGGAAGGGTTGCCGGAGAAAGCCTCGTCTTTCTAAACAGAACATGGCAGCACAGCGTAGGTTTGCAAAGCTGCATCTGATCAAAGCGCAAGACTTCTGGGACAATGTCCTTTGGACAGACCAGACCGAAGTGGACATGTTGGACCATAATGTACAGCACCAAACTCAGCATATCAGCACAAACACCTCATAGCAGCTGTCAGCACGGTGGTGGAGGGATGATGATCTGGGCTTGATTTGGAGTCCACCATGAACTCTTCTGTATACCAAAGTATTCTAGAGTTAAATGTGAGGACTTCTGCCCGACAGCCCAAACTGGCTCATGCAACACGGCAACGATCCCAAGCACAGCAGCAAACCTCCAACAGAATGGCTAAAAAAGATTAGACTCCATGTGTTCCAATGGCCCAGTCAAAGTCCAGACCCCAGCCCCACTGAAATGCTGTGGTGGGGTCTTAAGAGAGCTGAGCATAAATGAATATCTGCAAACCTCAATGAACTGAAGCAACACTGTAAAGAAGAGTGGACCAAAATTCCTCCACAACCATGTGAGAGACTGAAAAAGTTACACAGGAAACCATTGCTGCAACTTACTGCTGCTGGAGGTGGTTGTGTAAGTAACTGAATCACAGGGTGGAGCCCGTTCTTTGCGTGGTCGTTCACATTATAATCTAAATGTGACGCCATCAGACTCCAGTGTGAACAGTGTCTCCTGAAGAAGAAGAAAGCGTGACGTCACGCGCAGCGCGCTGTGCTTACAGAAGTAAATATGATGCTACACATGTCAGCGTGTGAGGAGAACCTCACTTTATTTCCACTGACTTGCGCCATCTACGCTGTCTGCCATGTTTGTTTGTTCCATTGTTTACATTTGATCTCGCCGCGTCTCGCCTCCTCCGGTGCAGAATTATGACTTCAGTAAAAGTCTGATGAAATGTGACATGACCTTTCAGACTGAGGTCACTTTGAAAAACATCAGATATGTATCGATTTAGGACCGCATGTGGAAGTGACCTAAATCTGATTCGTATATGAATCTGATTTGGGTCACCTGCAGCGTGAACGTAGCCTTAGAATGATGCCACAGCCTGGAGCTGATCATCTGAGAAGAAGGTGGAGGACTATCATCAGCATGTCCAACATCGTGGAGTTGGAGTCCATTTAACTGCAAGGTCGGTCGGTCGGTCGTAGCCCTGTGATCAACTGGTGACCTATCCAGGGCGTACTCCACCTTCTGCCCTGTGTCAGCTGGGGTCAGCTCCAGCACCCCCACAGCCCTGAGCTGGATAAGTGGAAGACGATGGATGGATGGACTACAGCAGCAGTGACCTACCAGTGGGTCAGTGGGTAGGCTGGTAACAGCAAGCGAACAGATGGCGTCGCTTATTCAAAATAAGGTGGTTGCTGATACACCTCAACAGTCCAACCAAGTAAAGTCTACCTGTGGGAGGCGTCGGTCAGTGTCCAGATTGTATTCTGTTGGGTTTTCCTCCAAGGGATCGCCACAGTGGAATAATCCACATTGGTATTTAGCCAGAGGTTTTACACTGGATGCCCTTCCTGACCCTTCCTTGTGTCCACACCTGGAATCGAATCGGGGACCTTTTGCTTGTAAGGCAGATGTGTAACCCACTGCACTGGAGGGACCTGGCCGGCGCCCAGAGAAGTGATCCAAACGGTAAATCATCCCGTTGAGCTGCTCCTTGGATTCTACGTGAAGCTGTGATTTGTAAACAGGAAGCTCGATCACTCACAATAAAACCCCTCTGATCCGTAATGGCCTGGATTCTGGACCTCTGGGTGTCCTGCAGTGTGTGACGGTGGGTCCTCTGGGTTCTGGAGGCCGTGGATCAGGCGGCGGTGGTGGTTATTCGACTGAACCTGTGAGCAGGTCAGCTGCTTCCTGAGCAACAAAGAGACCCCTGCCGTCAGGGAGTGTCACTGCCTCCGACGGCCCTTCTTGCCTTGTAACCGTGCTTGGATTGGTCGGAAACGTGTTGAGTTCTGACAGTAACTGTCCTGTGGAGTTGCTGGGAAACCGAATGATGCAATGTTGCAAAAGCAACTCTGAGTTATTCTGAGGTATTGTTGGACTTCCAAGAAAAGCACACTCACACACTCACACACACACACACACACACACACACACACACACACACACACACACACACACACACACACTCTGAACTCTCAGTGTGACTTACACTGTCAGAAACACCTGATTTTTCGGTTTCTAAAATCTGCTGCTGAAGATCAAAGAAATAAACATCCTGCTTACAGCTGTGAACTTTAATGCTGACGTTTTGCCAGCAGATGTAGGTCAAACAAACAGACCCGACCTGTCGTGGCGCCAGGTAACCTCCTGACTCCATGGAAACATTACACTTCCTGTTATGTCATCACATGTGCCAAGTTATCACCAGCTGCCTCTGACCGGGCAGCTCTGGTTCCCCTTCAGAGCATCGCTGCAGTTTAGACAGCAACGCTGCAAACAACGGGCCCACAGCCAATCAGAGCTGAGCTTCAGGGCCGTCAGTTAATAAAAAAGACGTCAGAGACACCGAGGAGAGGAACATAAGGATGAAGGAATGTGGGAGACGGAGGAAAGGATGGAGTGCTGAGAGGGAGAGAGAGAGAGAGAGAGACGGGAAACGAGTGAGAGAGGACGGATGACAGAGGAAGATGGAAGAGGGGAAGAAGGAGGCCTCAGAGAGGAGTGGGTGGGAGGAGGCTGGATGGAGAGAGAGGAGGGATGAACTTAAGGAAAGAAGGAGGGGTGCAAGGGAAGAAGTGAGCATAAAAGAAGGAAGGAAAGAGAAGAGGAAGGATAAAAGGAAACAAAAATAGAGAAAATGGAAAAAGAAGGAAGAATTGAGGATAGAAGGAAAGTAAGGATGAAGGAGTAGATGAGGAGAAAAAGGGAGGAAAGAGGAAGAGAAATGGGAAGGAAATGAGGATGTAAGGGAAAAAGGGGATGAAGGTAAGTAGGGAAGAAAGAGAAATAGGAAGAAGGAAGGAAAGAATGGTAGATGGAAGGAAGGATAAAGAAGGAAATGGGTAGAGAAAGAAAGTAAGGAGGATTAGAGAAGAAAGGATAGAAGGAAGGAAATGAGGATAGAAGGAAGGAAATGAGGATAGAAGGAAGGAAATGAGGATAGAAGGAAGGAAATGAGGATAGATGGGAAGGAAATAAGGATGTAAGGAAAAAGGAATGAAGGGAAGAAAGACAGAAATAAGGATAAAAGGAAAGAGGCTGAAGGGGGTATAAAATATTAATGTGTGTGTGTCCAGATGTGTGTGTCCAGATGTGTGAAGCTCCCCGTGAGGCTCCGGCCAATGGGCTGCCCCCAGAGTGCCCCGTGAGCCAATCGGAGAGAGGTGGAGAGCAGCTGTGTTGTCTTTGTGACGTCACAGTGGAGAGCCGGCCAATCGGAGAGAAGTTCAGAGCAAAGATCCTCATTTTACTGATTTACCTTAGACTTTTCGCTGACTCAGCAGAACATCAGTTATTCTGCATGGATCTGAAACGTGGCACAGCCACCGCCTCGTCTTCAGTTCATCCTGAGCTGCGGTGAGTTGTATCATGGATGAGCCGCGTTCCATCTCGACTGGCGCCGTCGGCTCGGGGCGAGTCGGGCGGCCTCAGCTCAGCCGTAGGTCAGAGGTCACGTGGCCCAAATGTCAGATGTATTGTGACGTGCATCCCATGTCTGGCGTCGCTCAGGACTCGTGGGACTCATCAGGTCCACCGTCAGGCTGTCGGGCATGATGCGTTGTGAACACTGGAGAGCGTCCAGAGGACCCTGATCTGTTTCAGCAGGAAGTGACTCGTCTTCAACCAGCCGGGCTTCATTCCTCACCGTGAGGCTGCCGTCCAACTCGTCCCAGTTGTCTTTTTATGGTTTAAGGCTGCGTCACACCTCCCCGCTCCGCCCTGAAGGTGTTCTGATCACTTTGCTCTACATGATGACCTTATATGGAAACACGATTGCGTTATGTTACCAAAATGACACCTGACTGGATTCTCCTGTGAAGCGCAGGACTCCCTGCAGAGGAGATTTAACTCTTTAACAGTCAGAGGCCATTTTAACAAAGGTTTGAGTTTAGAAACTAAAACTCCTGTGGTGAAACGTGATGGAATAATATTTAGGTGCTTTTACTTATTGTGCTACATGATGTCCAGTCCTGTGGAAAGCTAAGCACGCCCCATGTTAGAGTGGTTCTACGAGTCTCTCACATGGTTGCGGAGGAACTTTTGTCCACTCTTCTTTACAGTGTTGCTTCAGTTCATTTATTTATGCACAGCACAATGGGGTTGAGGTCTGGACTTTGACTGGGCCATGGCAGCATCTTGATTATTTTCTTTTTCAGCCATTCTGTTGAAGATTTGCTGCTGTGCTTGGGATCGTTGCCCTGTTGCATGAGCCAGTTTGGGCTGTCGGGCAGGTGTCCTCGCATTTAACTCTAGAATACTTTGGTATACAGAAGAGTTCATGGTGGACTCCAAAACAAGCCCAAATCACCATCCCTCCACCAACAGCTGCTATGAGGTGTTTGTGCTGATATGTTGAGTTTGGTGCTGTGCATTATGGTCAAACGCGTCCACTTCGGTCTGGTCTGTCCAAAGGACATTGTCCCAGAAGTCTTGTGCTTTGTTCAGATGCACCTTTGCTGGCGTCATCCATGCTGCCTTCTTCTTTTTAGCGAGAAAAAGCTTTTTCCTGTAACCCTTCCAACAAAGCCACACTTGTTCAGTCTTTTTCTAACTGTCCTCTCATGACCTTTAACCTTTAACCTGCTGACTGAGGCCTGTAGAGTCTG
>VUQH01031776.1:0-22475 GCA_015106775.1 Etroplus canarensis
GGTCATTCAAAGTTATTGTTCAGAGTTTGCATTGAAGCTCAGGTGATTTAGATTCCAGCTGTCCTTCCATCTAGTCTGTGTCCTCAGACCTTAGCTTCCAGCAGCTCCAAGAAGAGTTTGTGCATTGGGACTTTGCCATCCTGCTTGATGCTGTAGAAGTGCTGCACAGCCTTGGTAGAGGTCTGGCGGAGCAAAGGGAGGGTCATGAGCAGCTTGCCCGCCCGGCGGGGATCCTCCTGGTGCTGAGAAGCCTCATAGTCCTGCAGGGCCTCGTGAAGCACATCTTGGAGCTTCTGCACTGCATCCACGTCTTCAATATGCATGGAGTCTGGAAACAGAGAACAGACAATGTTTGATTAAAATTCTCAGGAATTGTTTAAAATAGTAATATCCAAATCCAATAAGGTTTCAATTTGAAATCCAACTTATTATAAAATGGAAAATATTAAACAATGGTTTGCTGCTCTTAACATATATTTTTACACATGCAAAAGTGGGCTTTTTTTTTTAAAAAAAAAAAGGTCCAGCCTCTAAATGTGCTGCAGATCCTGGTAGTTTACAGGGCATAAATCTACTGCAGCTCTTTTAAATGTTTTCAGCATTGGACATTTTTGACCATACAAGTGCCATTGATGTCTGTGAGTCAGAGGAGAGAAGGTGTAGAGATTAATCTAAAAATCCAAACATGATGGTCCATAATTTTAGGTAGAATAAAAGATAACTGCACATTTTTATTGACAAGCCAGTGTTTCTCATGCCTGCCACAGGAGTGCAAGAATACTTAATTTTTAGATGAAATTTTGCAAAAAGCTCATTTAGTAGCATTGAAGGAACAGTTATGAATGCAGAACTACTTCTTGGTTCAAAATGGCACTCTTAACACACAGAGATTTTTTTATAAAGTTAAATCCAGAAATGGGGCTTCATATAGAGAGCCTGCTCAGTTCCCTGTCTTCAAAGTGTGGATCTGTGGGAGTGATGAATGGGCAACCAAAGAGACAAGTGGGTGGAGAAAAAAACAGACAGACTTGTAGAATCATCAAGAGATGAAGGAATACCTGAGAGTTTGTGCGTGCTTGTGTAGGGGGGAGGTGGTGGGGTGCAGGAATGTGTGACTGCACACATCTGTAATCTGTCTTTGAGCTGGCATGTAAGGTGTGTTTTAGCAGGGGCAGTAAAGTCTGAGAATGTCCCTCAATAATAATGCTCCATATTGCCCCTAAGGGAGGCAAGGTCTTAATGTGAGCTGGCCTTTAGCTCCCAACCTCCGATCAATGTCTACGATCAATGACTACATGCATGTTAAATAATATTCACAAGACAACTATTGATAGCTCGCTTCTCCGTCCCCTACTTTGACCACGGCACACACCTACACACACACAAAACATTTGATTTACTGAGACATATGACTGCATGTGCCCTCACACATATTCTATAAGTGTGCACACAAAAGATGACACAATCTTATGTCTACACACTATGCAACATTTCTGTAAGCTGCATGGAGCTCTCAAATATAATTTTGTTATGATCGGTAATGGCCAATACACTTTAGATTTTAACATCTTCACTTTCTGCATCTTTTATGTCAGTTGGATAATTGTTAGCAGCATGCTGAACAATGCACATTTATATAACTAAGAAGTACAAATTCCTGGACATTTCAGGTGTTTGTAGGTTTCATGGAAAGTGGTTTTGTTGCCTGCCACTGGTGGCAGCTTTTAGTGATGGGTACTGCAATTCAACCAAATACTTCCCACTGGGCACTTGTTAAATACAGTATCTTTCCAATACACAGATGCTCACATCATCTACCTGCACAGAAGGGAATTGGAGCAAGAGTGAAATATATAATTTATACAGTTCAGGCAAAATAAAATGAACATAAAATGTGTCTGCACAGCCACATACACACAGATGTACACATGAATGTATGAGCACAATCAAATACACTGAGCTGGATCTATTGAGTATAATGCATGTATCAGTATGCAGGACCAGACTGGTCAGTGGGTTGGATTCTGTGATCAATAAAAAACTCAGCTTCCACTGGTACTCAAACATTCCACTTGTAGTCCACTAGTATGTATGTATGTATGTATGAATAAATAAATAAATAAATAGCTTTTATTTTAGATGATATTGTACTTACTAGGTAACAGTATTGATGAGGCGGGGGTTGAGAAGTTTAAGGTTAAGTTCATATTTCTTTATATATACAGAATATGCCAAATATTTAACTCTTCCTAATACAATACTGCTTGTAAAATGCTTACTCCACAAAGTGACAATCAGGTAACAGATATGTCCAAATTGACTGAGTACTAATGTAATACGGAATAAAGTGTATCCCCTTATCCTCTTTATTCTTGAATTTGTTATAGGTTGTACAGTGAGCGGGCAGAAGTTAAACCACAGTTTAATGAGTTTTACATTGCTTTTGATTAGCATTATGTATTTAGTATTTAAGCTGGTAGACATGGCTTCTGCCTGTGCTGTGACCCACAGTACACTCACAAGTAAAACAGAAGACGTTAATGAGCACAAGTACATAAGGCTGTTGAAACGTACATGTTAACATGGAACTCGCAATTCACAGTTGCACATAAATGAATCCATACACACAAAATGCACGCAAACACATACCCACACACGTGCCTCCTGTTTCCCATGGCTAGTTTAGCTTTCTTTACATGTGGGGCACGTTTGCTAACATTTCTTAAGGCTTGGCTTCATTAATGCACAATTAGCATCCTGTGAATTAATTAGTGTCAGTGCCCTTCAAAATGCTAATGCTAGCATTCTGTTGTCTTGAAGAGCAGTTAGAGAGTCTGGGCAATGATACAAAGTTCTTATTTGGCTGTCAGCTGTTTCAATTTCAATGAGTTTAAAGAATGACTATATGAAATAATTTTCTTAAGAGTGGTGTGAGGTTTTGACAGAATCTAGTAATCTGACATTTCCGTTATAACGAAGCACATCTTCTATTTGGACATTTATACTACCAGGAAATTCTTCTGATGATAGGGTCAAAATTATATTCATTCTTTTGATACGACTGATACAACACTCAATATTAACAAACCAAAAAGGTAATTCCAAAAATAAACCAGAGGTACAGGTTATATAATACTATGTAACTAGTGAGTTTTTAAATATCGGTGAAATCAATATTGGAACTACATTAATACATTGGAAGTACATTAACACGTTGTAGCCCAAAATAAACAAATGTAATTTTTGGTTCACTTGTAGATGCTATTTTTAAAGTGTGTCTGAAGGGAAGACTGTACCTATAGCTGTATCTCTGTACCTTCTAAAATTAGCACAGCTTTTTCCTTGGTATTATATTTTCATTCAAATGACTAGGTTCTGTAATTTCCACAGGAAAAAAGGTTCTAAAAAGCAAATATACAAACCTCAAAAGTCAACAACTAAGTGATCATTTACATATGTCATTGTCTGTGTTCTGCATTGTATTTACTTAGTTTTTGAGTTTCTTGCAAACTATTTTCCTAGTGTTTCCTTGGTTTAGTTTTGTATTTTGAGTTCTGTTATGGCTTTACTCTAGGCCCTCTTTGTGTTTTGCTTTGTGGATTCCGATTTCTGCTGCCTTTTCAATAAGTGTCTTAGTTCTGTATTTTGGGATATTCAGGTCCTTGCTATTGTTTCCACCCTCCTCGTGTCTCCTGGTCTGAGTCCCTGTATTTATGTTATTTGTGCTTTTTCTGTTGTGATCCTCAGTTTTGTATTTGTTCTTGTGTTCACTACTTTCTTTAGTTCTCATCCCCAGTCTGCTGTATTCTTAGTTTATGTTAAGCTTCAGTTCTAGCCCTGCTTATGTTAGTTTGTTAGTTATCTATGTCTCCTCTGTGTTATCCTCTTGTGCCCTTGTTCTAATGTCAAGTTCAGTCTTGTGTCTTCATTCCCTATCGTATGTTCTCACTTCCTGTTTTATTTTGAAACCAGTCCTGGCTCATGCATTATGTTGAATTTTACTTCCTGCCCTTGATTGTTGTCACCTGTGTACTTCTCCCTCCTGTTTCTCGTTTGCTCGTTAGTCTGTCTTTTTTTACTCTGTCTCTCTTCAGTTTAGTGTCCTGTCATTGATGTTATTTCCCCTTAGCAGTGTGAGTTTCTGCCAGTTGGTTTTCATGCCTAGTTTGTCAGTTCATGGACTTTATCTTTTTGGCAAAATAAAGCCATTCTTAATCTGACCTGTCTCGTCTCCTGGAGTCCTGCGTTTGGGTCCTCTCTCCTCACTCACACCCAGACATGACAACATATTATTTTTAAAATGCTCAGATGTTCAAATTCTTTCAGGATTAGAACCAAAATCAGAATACAGGGGGGAAATTACTCATTTTTCTGCTTTATAAAATGATGTTGCTTTGGATTTTGAAGACACTATGTTTATGGACTTTTGACAGCATTTTCTGCGATTTAATAGATAAAAAGATTAATAAATTAATCTTTAGAGTAAAGTTGTGGGCTAAATTAGATTAGTGCCTTTCAAACTGCTCAAACTATTAGGCGAGTGTCACTCACGAATGTACTTCACCTTTTAGTCAGTTTAGGTTCGAATGTTAAAATTTCAGTAATCCATGGGATATTACTGCTCTGTGACTACAACCACAATTTCAAAAAGGTTGGGATGTTGCATAAAATTTAAATAAAAACACACAATGCAATGATTTGCAAATCCCATAAACCACTGTATTTATAAAAGAACATAAAACATATGAAATGTTGAAAGTCAGATGTTTTACTATCTCATAATAAAATATCAGCTCATCTTGAATTTGATAGCGCCAATAAGTTTCCAAAAAGTTGGCACAAGCCCAAAAAAAAGGCTGGAAACGTAAGTGGTACTATAAAGAAACAGCTGGAGAAACATGTTGCAATTAATTAAGTTAAATGGCAACAGATCAGTAATGTGACTGGGTACAAAAAGAGCACCTCAGTAAGTAAAGGTGGGCAGAAGTTCAGCAATCTATGAGAAACTACTTCTAGAAATTGTGGAGCAATTTCTGTATAATATTCTTCAGTGTAAAATGGCAAAGAATTTGAATATTCTATTATCTACAGTAAATTATATTATCAAAAAATTCTGAGAATCTGGAGAAATCTCCAGGTGCAAGGAACATAGCCAAAAGCTAATATTGGATGCTGGTCATCTTCAGTACTTCAGGTGGCACTGCATTGCAAACAGGCATGATTCTGTCATGAAAATCACTGCATGGGCTCTGGAACACCTTCCGAAATCAGTGTCTGTGAAAACAATTTGCCATGCTATCAACAAATGCATGTTAAAGCGCTCTCATGCAATAAAGAAGCCATACAGTATGTGAAAATGATCAGGAATACCGTAGTCTTCCCTGGGCCAAAACTCATTAAAATGGACTGAGGCAAAATGGAAAACTGTTCTGTGGTCAGATTAATCAAAATTTGAATTTATTTTTTGGAAATCATGAACGCTGTGTCCTCCAGACTAAAGAAGAGAAGGACCATATGTGTTGTTATCAGCACTCAGCTCAATAGCCTGCATCTCTGATGGTATGGGGATGCATTAGTGTCTACGGTATTGGCAACTTGCACATGTGGAAAGAAACCATCAGTGCTGAAAGGTATATACAGGATTTAGAGCAACATATACTCCCATCAAGGCGATGTCTTTTTCACAGAAAGCCTTACATATTTCAGCAAGACAATGTTAAGCCACATACTGCAGCTATTACAACAGCATGGCTAGGTAGTAGATGTGTCTGCGTGTTGAACTGGCCTCACTGCAGTCCAGACCTTTCACCAAATAAAAACATTTGGTGCAACTGGAATCTTATATCAGACAAGAATGTGACAACATTCCTCTCCCAAAGGTCCAGCAGCTGGTCTCCTCAGTTCCCAGATGTTTATGAACTTGTTAAAAGAAGAGAGGATGCTACAAAGTGGTAAGCATGGCCGTGTCCCAACTTTTTTAATAGGTGTTGCTTTCATCAAATTCAAGATGAGCTAGTATTTATCCTGAAATAGTAAAATGTCTCATTTTCAACATAGGATATGTTTCCTATCTTCTTCTGTGAATATAATATTGGTTTATGAAATTTTCAAAGAATTGCATTGTGTTTTTATTAATATTTTATGCACCATCCCAACCTTTTTGGTTGGGTTGTAATATCAGCAACCTGTCCCTTTAAACGATGATGAAATACTGCTTCTATTAGATTGTAGGCTGCATCATTGTCCATGTACTGGCTATATGCCAAATAATAGTAATGATCATTAACTCTGTTGACCAACTGGAATAACCAATAGGTTTACCTTACCTTCCAGTCAACAACATTCATAGAATAACTAACTACGCACATGCACACACACACAAGCAGAAACAAGAGATTGATTGTCACACAACATGTCAATATTTTCTGCATGTGCAAAACAGTATTTAAGTATGTGTGTGAGCAAACCTTTTTAAATGGTCCACATTCAGGTACACACTACTGTTCTATGTTTTACTGATTTACTAATCAAATTTATGATTTCTGATATTGAGAGGAAGTATATGAGCAGTTATGTGTACAAACATGTGTGTGTGTTTATGTGTGCCTTGATATTGGCCTAGCCAGAACAAAAGGCCCCTCCCTTGCTATTCAAAGCTCTCCCATTGCATTCTCCCATTTAAACACATTGTATTGACAGCTCCCCCCCTTGTAATTAAAGAGTACTGAAGAGCTGGCCAGCTTCCAAGACAAAGTTCAAAAGACAGGTCATGGGAGGAAGAAGGCGTGTGTGTGCAAGAGAGTGCATGTGTGTGCGCGTGTATCAGTCAGCTGTCGATGCAGCTGGACACATCAGAGAGGGGGCCTTATCGACAGAATTTAGGTTCTAATGATTTCACCTTATTTAACAGGCATCTGAAGAGACGACTATGCTAATTGTAAAAGGGATTGGCACTTTGTTTGGTGGTGGGACTCAGGTTAAAAATATGTGTGTTTGTTTTTGCACTGAGCATCCAGTAAGTATGTATGCATATGATATTTGTTGGTATGTGACACAATTTTGACAATAAGAGTGTGATGAGAGAACTGTTTAGTTTTTACAGTGAGAGTGCGAGGCTTGACATCTGCATGTGTTCTAAACCAAAATAATCACAATTTTGTGTGTGTGTGTGTGTGTGTGTGCGCGCGCGCGCGCGTGTGTGTGTGTGTGTGTGTGTGTGCACACATGTTTGAATGCAGAATACTGAAATCAGTCCGCTAATGGTTCAGCTTAAATGAGCCCCATGGGACTGGGAATCCTAAGATAAATCCTCTTTCACCCGTAAAACACAGATGGGCGGACAGACAGAACTATCAGCTGAGAGTGAAGAATTTCCAACCTGAGTTAGCCAAAGCAATGGCCTTGAGAGTGACAAATTCCTCCTTCTCTAGTTTCATAGATTTGTATTTCTTGACCAGCTGAAGGATGGCGTTGTTCAAGTCCAGAAGTCCAGCTAGTTTCGACTGGTCCTCATCCATTATGTAGTCCTCGGCATACACTAACTAAAGAGAAGCAAACAGAAGTTACAGATAAAATGTGTATTCACTTTCTTGAATGCCCACTTGAAGCTGACTCTGAAATCAAATCAGCCCCCACAGACTCCCCCATGTTAAAATACCCAGCTTTACAACCTTAATTGCATTAGGGTTTAGAGTTATGCATGATTAGAGGCATGGACACTTGAGTCCAAGAAACACACAGACAGCACTTACCTTGTCTTCAAAGGGCAGTGAACGGTAGACAACACGTAGGATCAGGATTTCCATCCATGCACTCTGTAGAAGACTCATCTGGTCTGCCAGAGACAGCGTGGAGAAACCTGACGAACACAGAAGAAAAGCAAGAGAAGGATTTTTAATTTTATTTTTCTTTCCAAACAGAACGAAGAGTTAAGCAGCCTGTCTTTTGTTCCTGTGTATTTCTCCAGAAACAAAATAAAATTCAGTACAGTATTACGTTTGCAAAGACGGAAATCTATTCTATCTGTTTTTATAAAGCATGTGCTTTTTGGGATTACTTTTTGTGCTACTGTGTCTCAGAAAAAGCCACGCTTGTTAAGTAAACGAAAAGTAATTTAAAGTAGAACAGGAAAGTAAGATAATAAAAAAAGCTTATTTTGATGACAGTGTGAGAGTTAAGACTAACTCCCCTCCATCCCCTCCTTGCCCAACTTCAATCCATCCACTTGACCAGAGTCCTCCACCTCCACCTCCTCTTCCTCCTCCACTGCTTCTTCCTCATCTTCCTCTCTCTCCTGTGCTCAGGGCTATTCTCTGGGGAAAGGCAGGCCTTATCTCCCCCTGCCACAACCTCCATGGATCAATGCTGGCCATCGCTGCTACACCGCTCAAATACACACACTAATTGCTGCTATGGCCTAAAAACTCCTGCTTTCTACAGCATCAATCCATGTCTTTCTATTTGCCTACATCTATATCTGTCTGTCTCTTTAATCACAATCCATTCCTTTTTATCTGTCAGTGTCTGTCTATGACCATCCGTCTCTTTTCACCTTTTTTCCATTCATCTTATTACTTCCTGGCATGTCTGTCTGTGTGTCCTGTCTGTTTTTGCCAGTTTGAGTCACATTTCTGCTTGCTGCTTTTTGACTGCAATGTTTTTGCT
The DNA here is from genome assembly GCA_015106775.1 of Etroplus canarensis. Taxonomy (NCBI): domain Eukaryota; kingdom Metazoa; phylum Chordata; class Actinopteri; order Cichliformes; family Cichlidae; genus Etroplus; species Etroplus canarensis. Next base: position 8,665 of record VUQH01031776.1, read on the forward strand.
TCTTCATGCCAGACCTTTTGATTATAGTCTTACTTAAGTGCTTCACTTGTAGTCTGTACCTCTCAGACTTTCTCTTTCTCTCCATCTCTTTAATGGAACACCTGCCTGCTCACACCTTTCTTCACAGCTGTCCTCTCCTCACACACCTGTCCATTCACACCTGCCTGTCTGCTTGTGTGTGTGTGTGTGTGTTTTTGTGACTGTGAGCGTTCATAGAAAAGGCAAAGACAGTTTGCCATGTGAGCACACCTGTCAGACCTCGCTGCAGCGCTCCACTGTGTGTTTGTGTATGTGTGCCTGAGTGAAGGATCATGCCAGGAGAAGCAGGCAGATGAGAAGGAAGATATTTCTTCAACAACATCTGCTGTGATGTGCCTCCTCTTGAGATGTTAGGTGTGCCAGAAAGTGTGTGTTAGTGTATTTATGTGCACGTGTGTGAAGGGCTCTTATCTCACAGTGTGTTGATGGGTAATGGCAGGCGTCTCATTATGTCCAGGTTGCGGGCTATTGTTGTTTGTAATGTGCTCTAATTCATTCTATCTAAAACTGTTAACATCTCAAACACACACACAAAGATATGTGTTATAATATCACTTATGTATAGACATAAATGCATCAGAACAAACTGGAATTAATCCAAATGTGTATGATTGGTACACACACAAACACACACACACAGAGCACAGTGAAGAGAGCAGTATCATTGCCAACTGGCAGTGTCTTCTCCTACTTAATGAAATCATCAGAAGGGATTAGAGGTGAATTTCTTAAGGGGGTCTTCATGCACACACCTCCCATGCGCTCACCCCCTCCAATCCCCCCCAACACACACACACACCTTATTCACAGCAGCAGATATCTTTAGGGGGTCCTTTGGACGTCACCACTCATTGTGGGCTGGGGAAATATGCACTGGCATTGCTAAAATTAACACACACTTATTGAATCAGTTCAACCCTGGGGTCAAGTGAAGAGAAGAATACATGAGTGAGGGGTTAATATCATTTAATGGTGTCACTGGTTGTGTGTTTTAAATTGTCTTTGTGTGTGTTTTCAGTACTCAGAACTATGGGTTTGATCAACATGTGCACATGTGCACTCCCCTGGTGAAATTTTTTTTCCAAGACCAAGAAGTGGACACACACACACGCACACACACACACACAGAGGAAACACCAATAATTAAAACCACAGTGATTAATTTATTGAGCTGAAAGTGCAGCTTTTCTTATTGAAGCACATCAATGATTTTTATCAGGATGGGGTCTGTCTGCATGAATAGACGTGTGCAGTATGTAAAACTATTTTCTGTTCTTTTGTGAATATGTGCTTATGTTGTGCATACTGTATGAACATGTCTCTGCAATTTTTGTTTCATCAGCATGTTTGTGTTCTCTGTGTGCATGCATACATTCCCATACATATGTTTCCACAGGACTCTACATATGTGTCTCTGGCTGTGTTTGTGTGTGTGTGTGTGTGTGTGTGTGTGTGTGTATGTACGTGTACCTTTCCCTCTTCCCTCCCCACCAGCCTGTCTGCGCCGTTCAGCCATCCAATGCCTCTTATCTGTCTGATTAATAGGCGGCCGGCTTCAGGACAAATTAATTAACAGATAACGCCATCTTTCCCTTCTTCCCTTCCTCCATTCCTCCCCTCCTTCTCATGAAGCGATCGATACAACAGAAGAAAAGAAACATCAATGGGAATTTAGTGCTGATGATGGAGAGAGAGAGAGATATTGATGGAGCGAGAGAGTATGAGAAAGAGTGAGATGGAGTGAGATGGAGGAGAGAAGAAAGTAAAAGGCGGAGAGTTGTTAGAAAGAGAGATGGTGGTGGTGGTGGTGGTGGTGGTGGTGGGAGGGGTGGAGACCTTTCTTTCATACCTGTGATTTCACTTGACAAAGAAGGTTTCTTATTTGGCTCTAATTACATTTCCTTTCTGCCCATTGTTGATAAGGCATCTCATACTGTGTGAGTAAGTGTAAGCGTGTTTCTGTGGATGTACCATGTGTTTGCTGTGGTGTTGCATTAGCAATGTTAAATGTACAATAATGTACAATTAAAACTTTATACAGTGCTGCAGAATTTTGTTATTAGATAAATGCATTTTCTGTGTGAGCAGAACTTGAGCCGGCTATTAATCTTGTTTATATTTAGTACTTGTGTTTAAGTGTGTCTACTAAAATAACAAGAAAAACGCTTACGCCTATGATGGTAAAGAGAGTGTCTATGTATGTGCACGTGCATTGTCTGACAGAAACAGGCTACAGTGCAGTCATGCAAACTTAACCTCTACCTCTCGCTTGTGCACTCGCTTACTTTTTCCTTTTCCCTTTTCTCTATCAGATACCCACATAAAAAACAAACACACCCACAAACACACGTCGATTCCCCTGCCACCCTGCGGCCTGTTTGTCTGCCAAATGAGTCCTGACTGCACGTTTACACCCGAGACTGCACAACAGTCTAACACAGATGCACGCACACACACATAGGATAGCCCTCTCTCACGCCCCAGTTGCTCCACAGATGCACACGAACACACATATCCAGGAGGCCTATATTTGTTTTCGCGTGGTTACAGGGCAAATGGGAACCAGTGAGAAGAGACTGTGATGCTTATGTGTATGTGCACTGAGAAGTTCTTTGTATGTAACTACATATAGGTTTGTGTGTTTGTATGATAGTGGCAATGTAGATCTTTAACAGCTAATGCATCAAAGAAGCCTATTCTATGTGAGTGTGTGGATAATCTGGCAGGTGTGAAAACTGGTTGCAATGGTGATCTGGTCCCAGTTATTAACACATGACTAGTATTCAAGTTCTGTAACTCTCTTGTATTTGTTTGGATAGTTTTTTAATTCATTTTTGTTCAAGAACTTTGAATAATTTCAAACTTTAACCAAGCAGACTTAACAACTTGAATATATAATGCAGATTTGAAAGATTCTAAAACAATTCTTTGTCATTTTCTTAACAACATATTGTGTGGAGCTCCATAATATGTGATTAATTAATGCAAAGACAATAAAACAAGTTTATCGCTGAATTAACTTGATTTCATGGTTTAAACTGGGCATAACAGAGAGTGTATACTGGTGAGAATGAGCCAAGTTAACCCCTGGACAGAATAGGCCAAACTTAAATATTAGCCTCCAAAACTTTTCTTATTTTTAAAATAAGGTACTGATGGGTACTATGGAATGTAGTAGCCACAAAAAACACTTCCAAGTAAACATCTTCAAATTAACTGGAACTCAGTTCTACCAAAAACTTTCTGGTTATGATGTGAGTGCTCTGATGTCAGAATGCCTCTCAAAAAGTCCCGTTGGATTACAAATAGCTTGCAAATATTGCAAAAGCTTTGGTAGTGCTTCTGCAGTGACTCTTGTGGATGTTTAACACTTACTTGTTCTGTTACCAATGATACTGTGCTCTGTTCGCCTTGATCATGACCTTGGGGCACATTTAACAGGAAATCTCTCACTCTGTCTGAACAATATTACAGCAGCATTTCACAGACTTATCAAGATTTATCTGCCTTGAAGTTTTAAGAGAATGTTTCACACATTGTCAGTGAAATATTACACAATACTACAAAACTATATATATATTGAGTCCATTCAGGGGTACATGTGAACTGTGGGGTGCCATGGCCTAAAACTCATCATTTCGACAAATATGTAAAAAGGAAATGATGTAACACTAGTGAAGACAATTTGTTTCCCAACTTTGCAACAACAGTGTAAATGTTTGTAGAACACGCACTATATGAAAAGCAAGGTCAATTTTTTTCTGTTTCTTTGATAAAGTGAAGGCAACATACAAAACAGAAAATGTGAAGGTATTAACTGCTAATACTTGAATAAATTGCTGATTATTCTCAAGACGTTCGTCAAATCTAACAATATTCACCTACCTCAATTTTGACACAGTGTTTTAAATCTTTTACTTCAGAAGCAGTGAGAACTGGGACGGCAACTGTTTTCAGCTGCCAACAAGTTGTCCTTTGCTGGTGATAGAGAGTAGTGGATTGTCTATGTTCAGTGTGTGCACGTATTGTGTTCTGCAGGGGACAGATTTAAGTCTACTGGCCCACTGAGATAGAGATTGCATGAGGACACGTGAAGTTTCCAACAGTTACCAGCACATCGCTACCCTGCGTGTTTGTTCTGTATGCACACTGTGTTATGTGGCTCCCGTGTGCTCACTCATTCCACTTTCTGTATGTGTTTGTGCTTAAATGTGTGCACATTGTTGCATGCTGTGCAGTGCAAGTGCTCCCTTGTGGTGCTTTGTAAGTGTGTGTTCATGTGTGTGTGTGTGTGTGTGTGTGTGTGCGCATCTCAAACTGTTCTGTACCATACGGCCAGACGCCGGCCAAAATGAACACGGACCCCCTGTGATGGCTTTGGCCAAGCTGAAACAACACACACAAGATGTACACACATGAAGCACACTGGCAAATGCTGTCACACACACACAAATGAACACACATCCACCAGCTGACCCAATTACACAGAGATGCGCAACGAGATGGAAACAAATCTACCCAGAGAACCAGCTAATTTAGAAGGGCTTAAAGACACACTCTCTCACAGGACACACACTCACATACACACTTATGTTCATATATGTGTCTAGCAACTTGGACTATCAAAAACACCATGTTTGGAACTGATATTATATTGGAAGTGCAAATCACAATTTAAATTATATTTTACACTGTCAAAACTATTTCAATGCATCAAATTACATTTTCTATGCTTTTAACAAGAAGTCTAACAGTCTGTAATTCAGTTTAGTTTAGTTTAGTTTAGTTTTAGTTTAGTTTTTCAGGGGTACTGAACTAAACTAAACTAAACTAAAACTAAATTATTTCAGTGCATCAAATTACATTTTCTATGCTTTTAACAAGAAGTCTAACAGTCTGTAATATAACTATAACGAAGATTTTGTGATGTCAAAGTAAAGTTAACCTCTTATCTTTGATATATAACATACTGAGTGCATTATGCTTTTTAAGTTACAGTGATATTGAACTTTGACCTCCCATTTCAGATCAGCTCATCTTTAAGCCCAGGTGAGCATTTTCAAGAAATTTCCTCCAAGTGTTCCTGAAATGTATTCACAAGAGATGGAAATTTGAAGAATTTTTTTGGCCTGAACCACAAGCCAGTATACTTTTAAGTGCTGGTACCAAACCAAAAGGGGAGGATTGCATCAGGGCATCCATTGTAAAGTCTTCACCAAATCGAATATGTAGATTCATAATAGGATTTCCATACCAGATCGGTCAAGGCCCAGGTTAACAATGTCCATTAGTCAACAGGGTGCTGGAGGAAACTATTCTACTGTTGTAATTTTGGTAAAGCTTTATCTTAGTTTACTGAAAAATGAAATGACTAGAATCCACTTAATATGTGCTTGCACTCAACATATTGTAAGACTAAAAAAAACATAAAAAAATTATTTCACCTTTATTTTCATCCCATCATTGTTGGCTAAAATGTCTTTTTCTGTTTTTTTTTTTTCTTGTTTCTCACTCCCCTCTCTTTTCACCCTTCTTTCTCCGTGTGGCCTCGGGGAGAGAGTAGAGCAGTCACAGGGTTGCGGTAGCCTCTAATCAGTGTGAACAGCCAGCTAATTACCAAACCCTCAGCCCTGCCTGACTGTTAATTGCATACATTAGACACCATCAGCAGCACTGCAAGATTAACACTTAAAATCTTACCATTGCTGTAGTGGAGATGAGCGTTCAGCGAACATGTGTGTGTATGTGTGTGGTGTGTGCTGCCTCTGTGGTTGCGGGTGCTAATATTTAACACTTAATTAGACTCAAAATGGAAACGCTGCAACACAGAGATGGCTGTTGAGTATTATAGCTGCTGCCATGGTGGGGTTGCTTGGGTGGGGGCAGCTGGTCGTCGAGGGCAACCCCAAGTCTCTGTGGAGACGACAGATGGAGTGACATTAAGAGCATTGCAGTGGAGCCATTTCAAATAATAAAATATCAATATTTACATTTTAATTACCCACTTCTAGCTCCACCAGGGCTATGTCAAGGAGTGTGTATGTGTGCATGTAGACTGCAAGTTCCAGGAGGGCAAGTCCTCTTGACTTCACAGAGAATGAAGAATACTGCTTAAGTGACAATGGTCAGCTTTATTTGAGTATCTCTTCATGAAATAAATACTGAGAACTTTATACAATATTTTCAAAGGCTCTATTTCTCATTTTCCTTTGACTTTTCTTCCACTCTTTTCATCCATCTTCCTCTTATCCTCTACCTTCCCTTCCTCTCATCAATATAATGCTGATGCAGGCAGGAACGGCCACTCTGTGTGTGTCAGTGAGCATGTGCATGTGAGAACAAATCTGTCAGGGGAATTAACCATGTGTACACACAGCTGAGCAGCTTACACACCAACTCCCTCTGTTTCTATATGGCACATACACATACAATACACATATAACACTGCCAACCAAAACTTTTAGGGACAAAAAACCATAAAGATCTTAAAATTGTAATGATATATAAATATTACGAGGTAGATATGAATTTCTCAAGTGTCCCCTGTAGCGTAGTGGTTTGCACATTCGCCTTATAAGGGAAAGGTCCCTGGTTTGATTCCAGGTGGGGACACAAGCCCCTCTCACCATGGAGGGTTGTGTCAGGAAGGGCATCTGGTGTAAAACCTCTGCCAAATTACAAATGTGGATTAATCCACTGTGGCAATCCCTTGGTGGAAAATACAAGGGAGCAGCTGAAAGGTACTCTGTATGAATTTTTCAATTAAAAGTTACTAGGTAAAGACAGCTGGGCTAATTGTCACCAACTCTATCTATCTGTCTGGGATAAATTTATTTTGTCAGTGTGTTCAATTACCTGAGTTGTAACAGTCTATTGATCTCTTGGTGGATTATCTTTTCAAAACACTATCCTGCAATGCTCCTGAAAAAGGCAAAACCCAAAGTCCAAACAGTAAAAATGAATGTCTTTTTAAAAAGATGTAAATAGAACAAGTAAAACTATGTAGTTCAAAACAAGTAAATTGTTAAGGGGCATGAAACAGGTTTTATTTTATTTTTTTGTTTTTTTTGCTAAGCACTACTGGTGTATAAAGAAGTAGAAACCTGCTGATTACGGCTTTAAAACAAAGCCCAGTGGTCCCTGTCCATGTCTTGTGTCAGTATGTGAGATTATGAGGCTGTGTTGATTCTATCTTCCTAATCCCCCGTAGCTTTCCATAGAGAGAGGACCCCAGAATCTCCATAGGGATTAATTTACCATTCACAGATTAGAGATATGGTCTTCAATATCATCATCGAGGACACGCATCGAAACGAAGGGCTCAACAATTGGAGCAGTGGAGAGAGGGAGAACAGAGAAAATGTGAGAGCGAGAGACTTAAAAAGACTGAAAGAAAGACAAAGATGAAAACCAATGCACACAGAGCCTTCTTTCCTACAGTGCCATGCCATAATGTCGTAGCTTGAAGACAAGAACATTAGACCTCATTCCACCTCCTCATCTGGGCCTGAAAAAGCCTGGGCTGAAAATCTTAATTAATTGTCCAATAGTGCTGCGGGGTCATTATGCATTGCAATAAAGAAGCGTGTAATTATGAGATTTAACAGCCATTACCAAGGCCAGGAACTCATATGTCATCATCAGCAACCAAGCCAATGGTTTGGTACAGCTATGTGTGTGGCTTGATGGACAGCACAGATTCACAATACACACACACACACACACACACACAGAGATTTGTACACAATGCCATATGACATTATATAGTGGTTACACATGTAAGGAAGAAATGTGTTTACTCTTGAATAAGCAAACAAATAATTGTATTTAGCTATATAAAAATGCAGACTAATAAAGAAACACAAAATGAAAAAAATGCGTACAGGCGAGGGCGCACACGCACACACACACACACACACACACACACATACTTGTACTCTCAAGAACCACGTCAGTCTCACCCAGACAATAAGGCGGCCAGCTGTGATAGCAGTCTGAAGATGAAACATCCCATCAAAATTAAATACACACAAAAATACACATATTATTACTGTGGTGTGTGTTCTGTGCATTTGAATGCACAAAGAAGTACTGATACCACAGGCCTTAGTCCTTTGTCATGTAGTATGTGTGAAATGACTTGTTAAAGGATGAAGCGCTGTGCACAGGCACTTGCACAATCCACATTATTGAAAAAAGTGCTCAAGCAGTTCCACAACCAAAGACACAAGAAATGAAAAAGACGTTTGACTGGACATCATAATACTGGAACTGAATTTGAGAGAAAGGGAAATACAAATGTGAAGAGGTGGAGTAATAATTGTAAAGCAGTATGTCAAAATATCAAGAAAAGCACACTGCCATGAGGACTGATGGTATACAGGTATAGTAGTTGTGTTCACAGAGCATGCTGTTGGGGTTTTTTGTGTTGGAGAAAACACATCTGTTAAAATGTCCTAAGACTGAACACAATGAAAATTTTGCATTACATTATTCTTGCAATACTGCAACAATTACTGTAATACTGCATTCTATTTTAATCCACCCACTATATCTAGTGTATGTACTTTATGGATTTTAATACAAACAAAACAAACAAACAAACAAATGAATGATTGCAAAAATGGATGATTGAACCAGATTTTCAATGATGTAGTAGCTTATGTGGCTCACAATCATCACAATTCACTGTAATGTGTTAAGCACAGAAAAAAGTGATATGTTTTCTCGCCATTGGTTGGCTGTATTGCACAAATTAATGAGAATTAAAATCCACTGAGAAGTCAAGGAGACTCCCAAACAGTCCTATCCAGGAAAAAGACCCTAGTTCTTGACCAGCCTTAACTTAGCTTAAGACATTATTATGCTATAAATCTAATGATGGCAATTATGTATAAATGGCAGAGGGGCATATACAAATGCTCATTATATGATCATTACAATCCAGACAAATACTCTAGGAGTAGTGATTTTTGTGAAAATGTAAAAGTGACTGTAAAATGATAAAAAAGACATTGACCTTCATCATGAGCACAATTTGGGTTAAGAGCCATTAGGTTGTGTGCAAATTTGATTAAATTCTGACCAATGCTGTAAGAGGAGTAGTGATGATCATAAATTGTGCATAGACAGACACCTTGCCATGGCATGAGTTCTCCGGTCCTTCAGCTGGATAAGCTAAAAACACTTAAATTACAGTTACATTACTATGGACACATATTACATTACTTATTATAAGGGTCACACTATGGCAAAGGAACAGTCCTAACTGTTGACTTTATGTATGTGTGTTGTGTGCATAGGCCATAAGTTGTTCCCAGCTGGTGACAGGCACGCTCCAATCCTATTTTCCCACCTGCTTATTTTCTGATGGAAAGGATGAATCCTCCAGTCTGTTATTTAAGAACGATAGATGGAGGATGGAAGAGAGAAAGAGCGAGGGAAAGAGATGGAAAAAGGTATTATAAGGGGAAGGTGGAAGAAGAAACAGGAGTGCAAAGGGAGACAAGAGAGAACAAGAGTAAAGCAAAGGGGGTAAGGAATAAATTAGAAACATAGATGGGAATAAAGGAAGGTAGTGAAGAACAAGAAGGAAGGAGGAGGGGTAAAAGAGGGAGAGAAAGGAAGTAGTGCAGGAGCAATGCTAGGTGGAGAAACAGAGACTGAGGAGAACAAATAAGAAAATGAGAAAAGAATAAAATGGTAGATGCAGACAGAAACCACAAGGAAAGGCAGATAGATAAGCAGAAAGAGAAAGAGGAACTAGACACGGAGAGAATAACTATTTCATGCCTGTCTGTGAACTTTGCATGAACCGACAGAAATAATGTGATAGCATGACAAGTCTGTCCCTCCTTCCACTAGATTTGTGGCATGCATAGGTGTGCTATGTATGTGTGTCGGTGACGATGAATCCCTCAATGTGTGTGAACTCTTTATATTTCTTTTGGTGTGTGTGTGTGTGTGTGTGTGTGTGTGTGTGTGTACATGTGCGCTCCAACAGATAGAATAGGATGATGATGATTTGAAATGGAGTTTGGCCTGTGCGTAATTATGATCATCTATCTTTATGCCCCGCCAGCATATCATATCATATCATATCACATCACATCATCTCTCTTTCTCTCTCTTTCTCGGACAACCACACACACACATACACACACACTAGCAAATTGAAAGTAGTAAAAGCTGACTGTTTGCTAGTAATGACTTAGATGATGATGGGCTCAGATGGTGTGCTGATTTATTTGTTACTGCTCGTCTGATTTCACATATTATAAAGCTGTGCACGTCTGTGGATGTGTGCATTTGTGTGCATTCACTATGTATTAGTGCTTCTTTACAAGTATGTGTATGTGTTTTTAGAAGTGTATTTTTGTGTGTCCATGGATGCAAGTGTTTGTGTATGCAGGCTGGTGTATGCCAATGTATGCAGCTTCTTTCTTGTGTGTGTTGTGTGTGACAGATATTATTTGATGCAGATTAGTCAGTGTACCCAGATTGCGGGCTGTGTCTCAAAGGCTGATAGACAAATGAATTTGATTTGCAAATGTAATCAAACTAATAAGAAAAACAGCAATGGGCTGCTGAGCTTTTACTTGAACTGAAACCATCTATCCACTGAAGAAATGTATGACTCTTTTTTTCTTTTAGAAATTAGAATCAAAATAATTAAAATTACTTGTAATGAGAGTCCGTTCAGAAAAAAAAACACATTTTCATCAGACTGAAATTTTAAAATCAGTACTTATCTTAATGCACACCTATTTGTTTTCTTATTGTAGACTGCTATTACACTTTATGTCACCTCTGTGCTTTTTAGTTTTCATTTTTGATTCAGGCCTTATTTTGAGTGATACATAGATAAACAGAGTCATCATGACATCATCCACTGGTTTTAAAGCCTCAAGATTAGCATTTTTGGCCTTTGCCATGCTATTTTTTTAAACCAGACGTAGCCATATTTGAACAAAAGAGGTGGAATGTAGAGATGGCTACTGTACCTGCTAAGTAGTGCAAGGTAACATACAAATAAAATTAAAACAAATTAACTTAGCCTGCATAAATATTCCACATTCCAACTAAATATTCCACATTTAAATATAAATGGTAGTTAAAGTGTTTAGGAACCATAGCAATTCAGCCACAAAATGGCAAACCACATAATAAAGTATTCTGATTTTGATTCTGATAAAGTTACAGAGTGGGGTTGCTGAGTGCTGAGGCGCATAGTACCTAAAAGTTGCCAACACTATGGTGAATGCAGAGTTCCAAACCTCCTCTGGCACTGACATCAGCACAAAAACTGTGAGCATGGAGCTCTTTGGCATGGATTTCCATAGCCAAGCAGCTGCATGCCAGCCTTAGATCACAAAACACAAAGCTAAGTTTCAGATGGAGTGGTGTAAAGAATGTTGCCACTAGACTCTAAATGTGTTCTGTGGAGTGATGAATCATACTTCTCTATCTGGCAGTCTGACTGATGAGTCTGAGTTTGGTAAGTGCCAGGAGAATGTTATCTGCCTGACTGCACTGTGCCAACTGTAAAGTTTGGTGGAGGAGGAATAATGCTACAAGGCTGTTTTTCTAGGGTTGGCCTGTGTCCCATAGTTTCAGGGAAGATAAAAAATAATGATTCAGCTTACCAACACATTTTGAACAAATCTATATTTCCAACTTTCTGGGGACAGTTTGTGGAAGGCCCTTTTCAATTTCAACATCAGTGTGCCCCAGTGCTCAAAACAAGGTCCATAAAGCATATTTGGATAAGTTTGGTATGGAAGAACTTGAGTAGCACACACACATAACCCTAGCCTCAGTCCCATCAACACCCTTAAAACTCTTTTTTCTTTGCACACACACACACACACACACACACACACACACACACACACACACATACTTTTTATACTGGCCTATTTATTTAGTTGAATGTTCTTTTTAATCTTTCTCTCTTGCACTAGATGGAGACTGCATACAATTTTGTTGTACTTATGTATAATGACAATAAAGTTTCTAATTCTGATGCACTACAATGGAGACTGTGAGCTAGGTCCTCTCATCCAGCAACAGTGTTTGACCTCACAAATAGCCCTTTAGGATGACTGGGCAAAAATGACTACAAACACACTTCAAAATCTTGTAGAAAGCTTTCCCAGAAGAATGGAAGCTGTGATACATGCAAAATGGGGACCAATTCCATATTAATGCCTGTGACTTCAGAATGGGATTTCCTAAAGACCCTGTAACTGTAATGTGCAGGTGACCCAATACTTTTATCCATACAGTATTAAAAGGGAAAAACAATAAAAGAATATGTGGCAGTTAAGTAGACAAGAAAGAGAGAAATTAAAACATTTTCCCTTCTTTTTTCTTTCATATTACAGACATGCTTCCAATGCCCACAGGCTTAATCCAATAAAGAAAGCCCAACTTAATCCAAATATTAAGCTCAGATATCAAATATTCTTTTCCTAATTTGATTTCATCAATATTTGTTTTCATCTGTAAACAGAGATGTGTTTGTTTGTATGGGCTGCAAGAGGAAATCATGGTGGTGGTGCAATGGAAAATAAGATATCTCTTTTGCATGAATGTGGACAATGAAACAAACACACACATAAGCAAACACATATACTTGAAACCAAGACCTCAGACTCTAAATGCGTTATCTATCTCAGGGATGGGCAGAAATGGAAATCAAACACGCCAAACAGAGCTCAGAGAAAATAAACAGAGACTGGAAACGCACAAAAAAAATTTACTAGTGAGCCTTGATAACAATGACAACAGTGACCAAAGGAATGAAATAAATTAAATAATGATTCTAAATCTAAATCAAACTCTAATAATATCAGATTTATGAGTCTGAACCCATCAGAATAAAGAAAAGGCAGAGTTCTTATCATCGCTTAAACAAAATGTGATGGGAGAATGTACAATTTTCTCTTTCAACACCTCCTTTGTTTTCTCTGAAGGAAAATATTCCTGTTGATGAATGACTGGGGTTTTTTTTGTTTAGGCATGTCAAAGCAACTATCGTATGATCAGAAAATCTATACAAATCTCTGTAATTCAAAGGATTTTTTTACAAAACCATTTTTAAACAATTGCGCTTATACACCTTTTTTTTTTTTTTTTTCAAACACCCCATTTTAACATGTTATGCCTATAAAGACTTAAGTTAGTCGAGGCATATAAATGACAATGTCAGTTATGCACGGTCTGTGTTTATGTGTTTTGTTGTGCACTGTCAAGAAAATGTAATCTGTATATCCTGTCCTATATGTGTATGTCCATGTGAGTACACTGTGTTTTTGTATGATGTATTTGTGCTTAAGAAGGCACCCACCATGCTGTGACTGTCAAGGTGAGCTAGCTTTAGCCGACAGAATGGGAGCATATCTGCTTGTGCAACTATGTGTGTCTATGTGTTTTTCCGTACATTTGTTTAATGGAATTTTAGGAGAAAATATCTCTGAGAGGGAGAAATACTGAAAAATAAAGTAGGCAAAGTACAGTAATGAACACTGGGAGAAGAAATTAGGACATAAAGAGGCCATAATAATATTGTTTCAGAAGGTTCATGTCTACAGGGTGCATGTGTTGTGTGACATGTCTTTCTTTTGATTTACCACTCTGTTACCAAGACGAACAACCTCTTTGCTGATTGATGACATCACCAGGCTTAATCTGAAGGGCTGTAGCGTGACATCATCACATCACCAGTCTGGCCTTTTACATTTGTCTCGCCCTACACACACATACGGATG
>VUQH01031777.1:0-14411 GCA_015106775.1 Etroplus canarensis
CCTGACCTAAACCCTATTGAGAACTTGTGGGCCCTTCTTAAATGTGAGCTGTACAGTGAAGGAAAACAGTACACCTCTCTGAACAGTGTCTGGGAGGCTGTGGTTGCTGCTGCACAAAAAGTTGATGGTCAAGAGATAAAGAAACTGACAGACTCCGTGGATGGAAGACTTTTGAGTGTTATTGAAAAGAAGGGTGGCTATATTGGTAACTGATTTATTTTTTGAAATGTCAGAAATGTTTATTTGTAAAGTTTGAGTTGTTTATTATTCTCACTTTAACAGATGAATATTTTAGTTTTTCTTTGAGTTGACCAATAATTCTGCACACTAATAACTGCCTAATAATTGTGCACATATATTCTCGTACAGTTATGAGGTTTATTAACATTTTGGATTGACCAAAAGCACAGTTGATGTTAAATAATAAAAGTAATACTCAAAAATGCAACTGTCCTAATACAACTGTGCACACAGTGTAATACTTTGATTTACTTTCTCCTGCTGTCTGTGCTGTCTTATCCATCATTTTCCTCATTAACATTTCTTCTTCCACAGAAATTAGTCAGCATCTGTTATCTTTACCTTAATTCATTTGATTAGTGCTAAAGCAATGAGTCATGAGGTTTTTCTGGTAAGGTAAATTATCAGAGAAGTCAGTTTATAAAGCACATATATATTTTTTCAGTATTGATATTGAGCATCAGTGTACTGATACGATCAATGTTTTTTCTTCTCCTAATTTGCAATCAGCACATGAGCATTTGGCATTTTTAATTATTTTTGAACTAACCTATAGGCTATTTGGTGTTTGGAGATTATGTTAGCAAAACAGGATACCTGTTAAAACTTCGCGACATCACATTATAGATAAAGTGTGTGCTTCATTATTTGTCATATCATCACAATTTTGAATAATGTTATTGAACCTTTGCAAAGTGGGCCCACATGCTGTAAGGAAACTACAGCAACTATTCTTTTTTCCTATAAGTTGACTACTCACAGCTGAGGTAGTGCCAGTCAGCCACAGCCTGGGCCACAGGCGTTATGTCATTCAGGTTGTCCATCTCTCTGTGCCCCTGGCTGTCCGTCCATTACAAATCTTGGTGCTACTACAGGAGGTGACTTGTTTGCTGGATCTTTATTAGAATTATTGTGGTTAATACCTATAATGGGTAGAAGATTTGGTAACATTTATGAGATTATGGGCTCAAGGTCACACAGAGTCATTAATGAAATTCTTGTTACCATTGCAGGAGCTTACTGGGGAGCTGGATCCTAGCTAAATTTTACATACTCAATTACTGTGATGGATAGAAGAACTGATAAGATTTCTGAGGTCATGTTTTTACATGGGGTCATTGCTGACATCATAGAAGCTGACTGGGCAGTGGGATCCTTTCCAATACCTGTATGGTTAAGATGGGTAGAAAAATAGAGAACATTTTTGAGAACATGAAATAAATTCCCCCTGAGGATTAATAAAGTGTTCTGATTCTTATTCCAATAATGAGGCCAAAGGTCTTACAGTGTCAGATATAAGGTGAGTTCTAGGCATTTAAATAGTAACAAATTTAAAGAAGAATTTGTATTTAATTTAGGTCATCACATTGACTGTGAATTGTTGCTGTTTTTAATGGTGATCTGTCAGATAGGGCATTTCTATCTGACAAATGACATTCAAATAAAATATATCTAAATTACATATGCATTAAGTTACTGAAATGCATGTTGCTGCATTTAAATTATGTTGTAGTTTATTGCTTTGGGAAAAATTAAATTCTGCCTTATTTAACTCCAAACTGCAGAAAATGGCCTCAAAGAAAATCATCATGCATTGAACTGATTATCAATACACGGTCTGGATAGAAGGGGAGGATGGGAAAAAATCAAGCAGGATGAAGATTTAAAGAAAGAATCCACAAAACACTGAAGAGAAAGAAGAGGGGGAAGTGAGAAGACAAACACACTGAGCAGTTTCATTGATCCCATTTCATTGTCTCTCCAACTAACAATCCTTATAATCTCACAATCCTCTGAAATCTGATAAATCAGAGTATCATTCCTCCACCGCTTGTTGCTATTTGGTACCTAGAGATGAAATCAAGGCTTAAGTGTGAGTCTGCATGCATGCGTGTGCACCTCCTCTCATTTGTCTCCTTTCGTTCCTTCCCACCATCCACCTACTTCTTCAGTCCATGATACAGCAAAATGCAAAAGCACCTCAAATTATTCCCTTCTTTCTCCCTTTCTCTGCTCTGCATTTTGCACTGTAGCTCTGTACAGCCCATTCAAACCTCTCTTTTATTCCCAGCAACAGGACTGAGGATTTCTCCTGAATTTATTCAGCTTCGTGATGCTAAACTCTATTTTTAGCTACCTTCACTGTACTGTACAGTAAACCTAAGTGCAAGAAATGTTCCATGTCTGTTTGTCTTTTCTAATGCATGTGCACAAGTGGCCATAATCAATGTGAGTACGTTTGTATGCATGAGAGGGTTTCAGTGTGTCACACTCAGTCATGCATAATGAAAACCCCTCTGTTGTGGCTGGGCTTCCCCACTGTGATTGGATATAATTGATTAAGTGGTTACTATATGATAATCTGCTATTATACATGTTGTCTATACAGACATGCTTTGCTGTGTGTTTGCTCTGTACATTATATATATAAATTTATAAGTGTGCGTGTGTGTGTGTGTGAAAATATAACTTGCAAGTGGATATAAGTCTTTTAAATGTAAGTAAAGCTGTGGCAGCAGTGTGTATAGTGTGTATGTGTGTGTGTGTGTGTACACTCAGGGCGGGCTGATGTATTTCATTCCAATTAGCCAGTGACCCAATTCTCTCTGGCTGTCTCCGAGTCATTCTGCGATTGTAATGGATTCACTCTATCATCATATCCCATCTTCCTGTCTGAATTACAGTGGAACACCACTCAATTGAACGTGCACATGACGTTCTTCCTACCAAGGACAGTTCAATCAATGACTGTGGATGTGACACCTCCCACCACCACTGCTTTGCTCTCATAAAACTTACAGTTTGCTTGGCACAAATCTGGAGCTCCAGTAGTTAGAATTGGTGTTTATCCACTGCTATTGATATATTTTGCACAACCACAGTTAAAAAGATGCCAACACATTCACAACTACCAAGCTCACACACAGGCTTTATTTCAAACAGATGCTTCACAAAATGTCCAAGTGGTACTTGAATACTTTATTCGTGTTGTATCACCACTTTAGCATCCATTTTCTCCACAGCAACCTGACCTAGCTGTATTTTCTGTTTCTTTCCCAGTCATATTTACTACAACTTCCAATTAATTTCAGCTTATCTCCACTACTGTTAACACCTTAGGGATACAACATTAAGTGAAAGCTCTCTTTCCTCTGAATAGTGTTCCTTAATGGAGGGAGAATTGTTCTGTAGGGCTCTGTAAAACACACCTGGGTTCATCACATTAGTGATGTTCTTCTGCTCTGAACTTGCACTTGCAAAAATTAACTAATTCCTTCAAAATAAATACCGCTTACATGGGTTTATACTCCTTACTTGGACAAAAGTGTTGAGGCAACTACACATTACACCTATTGGTGCTTTATGACAGTCTGTTTTAAGTCCAAAGACATTAATATGGAGTTAGTGCCCCCTTTGCAGCTATAATAGCTTGTAGTCTTCTGGGAAGGCTTTCTAAAATATGTTGGATGAGTGTGTGAGAATTTTGCCCATTTATCCAGAAGAACGCTTGTGAGGTCAGACACTGATGTTGGATTGGAGCACATGGCTCAAAATTGTGTGTAGATGTATTTGACGCGATCTAGTCATACTGAGAGTGTTTCTACAGTAACATACAGCTGCCGCATAGTTGAGTATGTGGTGCGTTTAAGGGAAGTGGTATAAATGGGCTTCAAGTTGCGAATGCCGGCAATACGCTAGCATTCATTGGTATTACGCTCTATATATGTTAGCAGTACATTGTGTATACGTCCATTTAGCATCATTGTTCGGCGTATGCCAGCATTTTAGAGGAATCTGGATGCGTTGGCATAAGCTTGTTAAATCGTCATGGTATGACAGGGCCCTAAATATGCTTTTCTCCTTTATGGTTGAGCATTTAAACTAAGAAGACTCACTTTTGGTACCAGCTTTAAGTGGTCACTTAAGAAGCACCTTTTGGTGCTTCTGTTGTGTCTTCATTTCTCTGGCCTGGAGGTGGCTTCTTGGCTATAACTCACAAACAAACAAATGAACAAAAAAAAAAAAAATGCAGGCTCATGCTTTTGCTATGACTGGATGCTGGAAGCTGATGCAGGAACTGGGAGTTTATACCTCCCATTCCACTTGTGTATTTCTGCATATGCATTTTATGTGTGCTTTTTTTGTGTGTACATGCAATTGTTATCTGTTCACACACCTGTGTCAGCCACAGACTGCATGCTGCTGCCCCACTCTCCTGTTGCCATGGTGAACTCCTTTGGCCTACAGCAACTGCATGTGTGTCTGTTCATGTGTGCAACTTCCTGTTCTGTTTTTTTTTAGTGGTTGTGTATGTAGTTTAAGCTTGTTCATCTTTACATATACATGCCTGGTGGGATAGCAGTGTGCAATATTGCACTCTTGAATGTCTGCGTGGACATTCATGACAGGTTATATGTGTACATGCGTATTTGTGCACAAGATGAATGTGTGTGTGTTTTATTGGGTGCACGTCTACTCTGAGATTTAAGCATTGAGACAGATGTGGGAGGAGGGGTATGATGACTCACAGAGATGGTGGGAGGAAGAGGTCCTTGTCCTCTTTTAGTCAAGCAGTTTGTCATCCAAATGCCTCTCCGTGTCTCTCCAGTCTTCGTTACAACGCTCTTCAAATAACTTCTCCTCACAGGCTCTTATAGAAACATGACATGAAAAAGAAATATGTTCACCACTAAAGCAAAACTTATATGCCGTGCTGTACCACAGATTACAGCTGGTGGTATCACGAACATGAAGCTGAAGGGACGGCTGGTTCAATATTGTCTCATCAAAGTGTGGCACAGTCAAGGCAATTTTGTTTCATTGATCATTTCAGAGAGGCATCATCACATGGCAGTGTCAGTGCAATGCCAACTAGAAATTAGAGATGTGCAGATCAATACAGCAGGATCAATACGCCAATACTTACAAGCTACTACTGCCTGCCAGTTACTTTAAAAAAAAAACATCAAATCATCATCGAATAAATGAAAACAAAATCTTAGTGGCTGCATCACCTTTAAATGTTTTCAGTGCTTTGTGTAAAACATTTGTTCCATAGCCCTGTGCCCCATGAAAACATTTGCCATACGGCTCTGAGAACCAAAATTGCAGTCACTCACTTTTGCATTAAGCAGTTGAGAAAGGAAAAAAAAAGGGAAGTAGTATTTGTGTAAAATACTGGCCTTCTTTTATTTCATCGGACTCATGCTTTTGTTAGGAAAAAAATATGTTATTAGTAGCTAGTAGCTTATGCAAACATTGTTTACCTCATGCAGAAATATTCTTTGAAGAGTCACATCTTAAAAAGTGAAAAATAAATAAATTAAGATACCTTTATTATGGAAATACTTGATATCAAAGATAAACCTCCTCCTTGGGTGTGAGTGCTTGGTGGCTGCACTTTAACACATGAGGCCTGGTGAGGTCCAGGCTGAAAGAAAACATGGGCCCTCCCTCCTGTGGGCCTGCCACCCGCAGGAGTAGCCATTGGGGATCTGGTGCCACGTGGATTGAGCAGTGGTCTAGTAGAGATTTTGCTTGGCTTGGGGATGCTTTGGTGTCCCCCACAGGAGCTGAAGGACATAGCTGGGGAGAAGGAGAAGGAGAAGGTCTGGGTGTCTTTGCTTAGGCTGCTGCCCCCACTGGATAAGCAGTAGAAAAATGGATGGATCAAAGATTACTAAACATGTAGAGCATTCCTGCTTTGAAGTTTATGAATATTCTTTATGCCCTAGTCCAACATCTGCTCTTCCCTTCAGATAAGAGAACACAGTCAGCGTCTGCACTATCAACAAGCACCCAGGCTATTTTTGAGGCGGCAGAACAGAAGATGGCAAACATGGTCAGGCCTGACCCTTTAAAGGCTCCCAGAAATAGTGAGAACTCACTGAATAGAAAGGTTCAATGGAAAATATATCTATCACAGCTAGTATATGACATGTGATTGACCTTTAAATATAATTCAATCATTTTCCAAAAATTATTCATATATTATAGTCAAGAAATGATTTGCAGTGGTATTGTTAAATGTCAACAATTTCAAAGCTGGATATTATCATTAACAAATGTGAAGTTTTATACATAAAATCACTAGGCTATTATGCCAATATGGAGGTTTTCAAAGTTGGCAGTGTGGTAGATAAAGCTGACCTACTATAATAATAATAATAATAATAATAATAATAATAATAACTCATCACAAATGTATAAATACACTGGTCACCAAGAATAACTAGACCAATTTCAAATAATTTTAAAATTTTAACATTTAGGATTTTTCAGCCATAATCCTTATAATAGTTAGTATTTACTAAGAACCACTACTAATATTAGAATGGTAACCTTGACCTTAGCTGCAGACAAAAACACAGTAGCTCTTTAGAGGAATTATGAGGCAGAAGGACAGCCAAGAATAGAAAACCCATGCTGTGTGGTTTTGGAAAAGGGTTAAACACCTTGTAGCTTTCAATGTTCTGACCAGCAGTGAAACAGTTGGGTGTTGACCCTGTGCCACACAAATGTCAGTTTGTGTATAGCTGCAGATTCACTCTTATATGTCTTTACTTCTATTCCTTGTTTATAAATGTACTTTCAGCTGCTCCCTTGTATTCTCCCCAAGGGGTCACCACATTCATCAGCATTGGTAACTTGGAAGAGGTTTTATGCTGGATGCCCTTCCTGATGTCTTGTTTATAATGGAGTGAAAGCAGCTGTTCAGTTCTACACCTAATAAACCAATTAATCTTACCATCTTTACTTTGAAGAAAGAAGTGTTGTGGAACGAGATTAACAGTCTACTTTTGTCCTTTACATTTTGTCCATCTCCTGCATCCTCTCTCTGTTTTTTTGTCCCATATCAGCCCCCATGATTTACTCATCTTGCTATCTTTACTTCTTACCTTCTAGTCTTTTACTGACTCTCTGTTATTCAGTCTTTTCCAACCTCATCTCATGTTCCTGCTCCCTACGTCTCCTTCGTTCTACGTGGGCTCCAAATCCAGCACTCCTTTTTTCACAAGCCAGTGAGTATTTGTGTTATTTTGTGTGATGGCACAGCTGCAGAGAACATGTGGAAAGGCATGCTTGCCATTTTTGTGTGTAGTGCACATTTTACGCATTTGCAAGAGATTTTTAGGTATAGTCAAAAACATCTCAGCTTCAAAGCAGCAGCTCTGCTCCACCTAGCAACAGCGTGCACTCTTGCACAGTGTGCTCTCACTCTCACTCTTTTTTCTCTCAATCTGCTCCCGCTCCTCTCTCATTCCCTGTCTCTCTTTCAACATCTCCACCCATGCTGGGACTGGGTATACTGGAGATTAATTTACATGCTCACATGCAGGTATACTGGCACTGGCACACAGTCACTCTCTTACTGGTCTAAAAGAAGCTCTGATGACGTTGGTTTTGGCAGCGTGGAATCTTCTGAAGACTTATTCACAAAGAGGCTTTTTGGTTACTATGGCAATCACAGCTATGCGAATATGATAAGTTCCTGATAAATGCAGCCAGATTGAACACATCTCCATGTAATTATACCTGGGTTGAGAGCTCACTTCAACTCTTGACACAGACGCTCACACATACATGTCTCCATGCTCTCTCAATCTGTCTCCGAGTTTATTTTCCTGTTACGCTGCTTTGTGACATGCACACACCAGCAGCCTATGGGTGTGACTAAATATTGCATTTGAACATTGAGGACTTGTGACCTTTACTTTTAACTATGTTGCATTGAGCTATCCTTTCTTTCACACACCAATACATATTCATACACATTTTATATATGTGGATATGAAGAAAATAATGACAAATAAAGAAATACTACAATGTACACTGCTGGCCATTTCAAATTATTAAGATATTTGGGCAGTATTGGTGAAATTGAGTCTTTTTTTAGACTCTGAATCATTTTTAAAAGATACTTGTGCATCAGAATAATTTCTGTATGGCAGCATTTGTTTTTTTTCTTAAGGGACAATACTGTGTTATGAAAGCCTGAAGATAAGTCACTTCTTGAGTTGTGTCTACGTGGAAAGTAACACAAAAGGGCACATACCAGACAGTGAAACCTTTACAGGCTGCTGGACATTTTGAGAACATGACCTCAATGAGAAATGCTACAGTCTTTAACCTGGTGTTGCAGAGAGGGCTCTGTCATTTCTGCTGAAATCTATCACAGGCTTACATGTAGAAGACACATTCTCTGCTAGAAACTTTAGTGTTTATATGTCAGCAACAAACTGAGCCTCTCTTCTGTTCTCTTCTCTTCACAACTGTCATGAAATGGTTCATGAATTCCAGTCTTAATTCAGTAAAAATTGAGCAATAATGTTGAACATGCTCCAACTCTGAAGAACCTTTGTTTACCTTGAAGAGCTTCACTATAGAACAAAACCAATTATGTCCAGGTCAGGGACTCATTAGAAATTGCTTGAAATGTCACCATCTCAAAAAGTATTCCTGTAATTAACATCTGAATGACACAAACTTGGCAGTATCCTTACTCTTGAGTGAACAGATTCAAGGCAAATTAAAATGTAGACGTGATTAAGGCAGTAAATGAGAAGTTAACGACTAGCAGTTTTCATCCCAGTAAGCTGCTGAGACAGTTTGCTTAAAATTATATACTCACTGTTCACTTATGTGAACCATATTGCGTTGCCAAATGATAACCAAGGGGATCAGTCAGGTCAATAGGATTAATCCTTCGGGCTCCATGAATGTCAACAGAAAATGTCATGGAAATCCTTTCTTACTTAGATATTTCAGTTACACCTAAGTGGTTAACCCATTCAGACATACATACTTGAGACTTAGGGACTCAGTGGCAGATATATTTGTGTATTATCAGCCTTGCAGTGAAATAATACATTATGCTTTTGTATAGCAGAGACTGCAAATCAAACATGACCTAACATCAAAGCTTGAGGTATAACAAAAGTGAAAAATGATGAGAAGCCTCTAATCATAACAGAAAAGAACCAGTCTCATAAGTAAAGTCATTTAAGAAAATATTTCACAATCAAGAGTATCAAATGGTACACTTATCACACTCTAAGGACACCAACAGATCATTAGGAACTTAGAAGAAGAGCATATTCTGTGCCTTGGTGATATTGCCTAAATACAACCCCTATTCCAAAAGGGTTGGGATGCTCTGTGAAATCTAAATAAAACACAATTTAATGATATTAAAATCTCATAAAACAATATTTTATTTACAAAAGAATATAGAAAACATAACAAATGTTAAAAGTTAGACATTTTACTATTTCAAGATAAGCAAAATAATGCTAAACCACATACTGCACCTATAACAGCATGGCTTCATAGTAGAAGAGTCCAGGTGCTGGTCTGGCCTGGCCTGGCTGCAGTCCAGACCTTTCACTAACTGAAAACATTTGGCACATTATTATTAACCTTTATTTAACCATGAAGTGAACTCTTGAGATTAAGATTTTCTTTTGCAAGAGTGTCCTGGGCTAACAGACAGCATTACCCAAGCATGTTTTTCAATGGTAGGAGAAACTGGAGCTCCCAGAGAAAACCTGCGCAAGCACAGGGAGAACATGCAAACTCCACACAGAAGGGCCCTACCTAGGTTTGAACCCAGGACCCTCTTGCTGTGTAGCAACAGTGCAAACCACTGAGCCACCGTGCTGCCATAATGATGATGAAATGCAAAATACAACAAAGAAGAACCAAGACTGTATAGCAACTGGAATCCTATACTGGAAGAGAATTGGACAACATTCCTTTCCCAAAGGTCAAGCAGCTGGTCTCCTCAGTTCCCAGACATTAATAGACTGCTGTTAAAGGAACTTTTTTGAGATGTGTTGCTGCCATCAAATTCAAGATGAGCTTGTATTTTTCATGAACTAGTAAAATGTCTTGCAGCATTTGATATGTTTTTTACATTCCTTGGAAATAAAATATTGGTTTATGCAACTTGAAAATTATTGCATTCTGTTTTATATATATTTTATGCAACATCCCAACCTTTTTGGAATTGGGGTTGTAGGACAGAAGTTATGCATATACCAAAGACCTCAAGAGACCCAAAGCCAACAGTTGAACAGCAGGTACCTAATGTTAATTAAAACACTCTTTTCCCACACCTTGAAACAGCAGGAGTATCAACCCATATCTAAATGTGTATAACTTTCCATACTTGCATGTTTTTCTTTGTTATTTGTAGTGACTGAAATACTATGGTTGGTGCTTTACAGAGATTGCAGGTGCCCAATACTCAGTCACAAATCTTTGTTTTTCTTCTTTTGAGAGATGCCATAAATATTCAAAGCCTGAAACAGACAGAATAATGACTGTGTTGCAGTTTGATGGGTTGTCTAGTGTGGGCTGGCATGCTGGAGACCTCCAGCTTTTGAACTCCTAATGTATGGAGATTTAGAATAGATGCACTGCTTCATGCCATTTGGAAAGAATATGAATATATTGTCCTTAATGACTGAAAAGCTATGCCCTGCATGGCCTCCCCGCGCTTTGGATACAGTAGCGGATGCTTTTCTGCTCCCTAAATGTGAAATGTGCCTTTGGCTGCTCCCTTATATATTCAGCAAGAGGTTGCCACCGCAAATTAACCTGCACTGGTAATTTGGCAGAGGTTTTAGACCAGATACAACCCTCTATGGTGAGAGGGGCTAGCATCCCCACCTGGAATTGAACCAGAGACCTTTGACTTGTGAGGCAAATGTGTAAACAACTACACTACAGGGACACTTCTTCTCTGCTCCCTAAAAAATAAAAAATTAAAAAAATATCACCTAGTCAAGTTTAACTAAATGCATATTTTCTCAAAATTATGGTTAAAGAAAAATAACTAACTTGTCTGGCCACATAAGTCTTAAAAGTATCTGTCTGTCACCTTGAAGAGTTAGACTGAGGGACCATCTGTGGAGACCATATGTCTATGTTGTTTCATGATTCTAATGAGAGAAGGAACTGAAGGTACTGTAGTCAAATTAGCATCACTCTGAACAAAGTGTGCTTGGATAAGCTGTTGAATATATTTATTGTTTGCTTTAATATGTGCGAACATGCTCATCTACGTCTGGGTTGCCACAAAACACCTGCCTAAGCTATTTTTTTTTTTTTTTTTTGCTCTTTTCATTTCAGCAAGCAGTTCACATTTGGACCTTGGATGTAAGCTTTTTCAAATGGGTGGTTATTTTGTTGAAAAGGCTCATCATTTAATTAGTGCATTTATAAATAAGCTGCTGTGTTTTCAATTAGTACCTGAACTCTGGTTCATTCTGAAGCATTTTCCCCACAACCAACAAACTGCATATTGGTGTTGTGATGAAGAAAGTCAATGTGTAGAATGCAAATAATCACCCACTACTTCACTGTGTGTCACTAACACATTTTCTCAAAAGCAATTTCCATACGAATCTCATTATAATATTGACAGAAGGGTGGAAACAAACATAATCTTTGGTTTAATGTGTTACTCTTAATAAAAACACCTTGGTGGCAAATGTGCTTGCATAATTTATACAGATAGGCATTGTTGGTGCATAACTGGTGAGGTTCACATAAGTGGAGTTCATATTTTATGCCCCCACTCCCCCAGTTTTATAGAACAGAAATGCTCACTAACACTCCGTCATTTATAGATATTTTTTAGATAATTATTCACCACTTTATCAAACTACAGAGTATAAAATAATCCACACAGTTTCAAGGAAAGCTTGTTGTCCGTGTCTGCTGGTCGCTTGTACGTTTCAGGCATTTTTTTGATTGGCTGGTGGCTGCTGGAAAAAGACTTAGTCCATTTGCAGCCCCAGTGGGAGTAAAAATAATGACCGAAGTGATGTGACCACCAAGCTTTCTATAAAAAGAGAGCCAGAACAAAAGGAAGGGGGGGGGCTATGAAAGAACAAACAGATAAAATAAAGGAATGAAATACAGATATGAAAGCTAGGAAGGTGGATGCATGATAATAGAGAAAGACAGGGAGGAGGGGGATATTGATACACAAAGAGACAGAGAGCAAGGCTGTGGTGTGTCCAGCACCACCCACTTTGTCCTTGGTCGCACCTCCTCTATTCATTTATTCACACTGACATATGTGCAGGACGCACACACACACACACACACACACACACACACACACACACACACACACAGGACAATGCATGCCACAACTGAAAACCACTAAAGGGAAACTATTGTAGGAGGTCCAAGCTTATCCTGAATGGTCCAACTTTCCTTACTTCCTTCCTGTTTTCTCTTTTTTTCTGTGTGTGTGTGTCTGTGTGTGTGCAGAAACGTTTTTAGGTGGGTGGGTTTGTTGAACAGACATGTTTTAATGACTAGCTCATTTGGGACTGTCTCCCCCCCGCTAAACACACACACCCACACATACACACACACAGCAACTTTTGTTCTACTTGCCCATGTGACTGCGGAAATGACACTTTTTTCCTGCCACCTTAAGAAATGGCTGCAGTTGAATGTGAATTCACACTGAGAGCCACACAATGCAGGTCTCAGAAATCTGACAAGTATTTCCACAATTCGCTCACACACTATGATATTCTAATAATAAAGGATATGACAAAGTAGGAAAACTCATCTTATGGCTTTTGATGCAAGCAAAATACATATCTAATATATCTAACATATTCATAATCAGAATTGGTAGTACATGTGTCACTTACATGTATATGTATGTATGTGATATTTTTAAATGCTTGATGATGATGTTGCTTGCAATAAGTGCCAGCAAATTAGATTTTTGAAGGGCATGCTGCATGATGTGAGGGAAAGATGTAATATTTGTCTATTAAGCTGATGACATCTGATTCTGCTTCCCTTCCAGGCTCTGCGCTCCATCTGCGAGTGTGTTCAGAATCATTACACAGGCCAGCATTGCAGTCTCTGTACACAATGTGCCTCTAGAAATGGTCAGTAAGACATTTTCTTTGGGTTGTGTTGAGTTTTTGCTTTCACCTGTAGCATAATAACTCAAGAAGTTGTCAGTTTAGAAGTATAGATACTCCTCCATGGCCTAAACCTCACCCGGACCCTTGCTTCAGTGACACACAATTCATAGGTTTGAGTCAAAGGCCTTGGCAACTCTTGAATAGACTGCTATAATATTAAAGGAGACGCTGTCTAAATAAATTCTATTGAACTTAGTGACCTTAACCAAAGTCCTCCAAGAAGCAAGTCTCGTTATTCAAAAGACATCTTTGCAATGCCTGAGAGGTCATTTTGGAGTACCAAGACCAACTCACCATTTAAATGAATGAACTCAAATCTGATTTAAAAAAGAGCCCCAAAAGTTTTTTTTACTAGCTCCTAAAATAAAATTTAAAAATCTTTTCCACACAGGTTATGTGTGCGCTTAACACAAACAAAGTTTCACAGCATTCAGGTTTAATTACAGCCTAATCAAGTGCATGTAAGCGATCTGTTGTTGGCTGATCCCACCAGAGTACAAAATAAATGCTATGCTAATGTATATATTATGGAAACAGTATGCCAACAAAACACCACCCATCCATTTTCTTCCACTTATGAAATTCAAGGTCACAAGTGGTGCTGGAGCCCATCCCAGCTGTCACAGGGTGAGAGGCAGGGTACACTGTGGATGGACTGCCAGTTGGCGGCAGGGCTGGGTCATTCTATGAAAATGGTGGCTTTTTGAACAGCAATTTCATGTTTCATTTGCATTCTTTTTTTTAACAATTAAAATATGGTCACATAACACTTAACAACTTACCATTATAAATCAACATAAATTACAGCTTAATGTATTTTAATATTTTTATTACATTATATTTAAATATGCTTGTAACACCACACAGTAACACCAGTGACAAATCAACAGACAAGATAGCCTATTCAAGATGGTGGACATTGTAGGGAATACAAAACTTCTTAACTTAAATAAATATATCAGCTAATCATACAATTTGATCAATTATTTTAATCAAATTTCCTTTCCCCTTACTATAAACTATAACACCAGTGACGCATCTTAAGTCCTCACATGAAATTACTAGCTAATTTTTAAAACGGTTAACATATGAAGAGAAGGTGCTGACTGACCATGTAGGCTTCAAAATGGACATGCCTCCAATGACCTCTTGACCCAAGGAGAAGTTTGCAGGGACGCAGCAGTTTTTCAAAATAAAGGTTTT
>VUQH01031778.1:13405-33302 GCA_015106775.1 Etroplus canarensis
CCATTCCATTTTCTTAACGGCCCATCCAATTAAAGGTCTTGGGGGGCTGGAGTCAATCCCAGCTGTCCTAAGGCAAGGTGTTAAGAATTGTTATTGCATGTTAAAATCCATCTATCTGCTTCCATTTGTTTTGTTAAGAGTTGAAGGGGGGCTGGAGCCCATCCCAGCTTTTGTGGGGCAAGAGAGCTGAGGTACACCCTGGACGGGTCACACCTACAAGCAATTTGGAATCTTCAGGTAACCTGACCTCCTTTCATGTCTTTGGGAGGAAGGAACACACAAACTCCACACGGAAGGCCCAAGCTGGCTAGCTGGTGGACTTGAACCCTGGTCCTCTCGCTGTGAGGCAACAGTGCTAACCACCACAAACCTAATAACTTTACTGGTATATCTTCGTTCACAGTATGATTTTGTGGGTCAAAGTAGAGGGTAGGGACATTCCACATAAGTGTAAAAACAAAACGGTGTGTTTTACGTGTTTCACTTACATCTGGTAAAATTAAAGTCTATTATTACCAACTGCAAACACAATCACAAATGTATTCTTTTCTTTAAGTGCCTGAAACCAAGATAGGCTCAGGGGTATTTTAGGAGTATTAAGGGTATTTTATTGATTTTACCTTCCACACGGACATGTGGGTCAGCAGTATTCTGTGCATGTATGTGTGTGTACATGCATTCATAGGGACATGTGAAAGACGAATGAGTTCCATTTTTGCTATTTTCGCCGCTTATCCAATTAATGGTCACGGGGGGGCTGAAACCTACCCCAGCTGTCTTAGTGCAAGAGGCAGGGTTCTGAACCAGCCACCAGTCTAGTGCAGGACAGTTCCCTAATATGTTGGCGAATAATTTATTGAAAAACATTTGGTTCGCTTGGTGGCTTTGCAGTTTTTGCTTTCTTGTTGATGGCGTTCATTTATTGTCATGTGCAACGATAGCTCCAAAGATTTTTGAGACGTTGCCACAGTTCTTCTGGGGTTTTCTGTCTCTTCATGTTGTCCATGATGTGGACTTCAGGGTCTTTGACTAGCTATTGCAGGACTGCTTGTTCTTGTTGCCGAGGACATTTTCTTCATGAGTCTGCATGACTGTAATCGCCGACCTGTCCCTCTGATGGTATTGCATAATTTTAAAAAAAAATCTCTGGACAGTTCTGACTAAATCAGTTTGTGTGTGACTATTGCTTGGAAAAGGTATTCCCATTCTCACAGGTCATACCTGCAGCTGAAGGCACAGCTTACATGTCAGAAACTTTGATTGTTTTCGATCTTTCTTCTTTTATCACTCCCAGCCTTGGTCCAGCTAACAGCCCCCAGGATTACTGTGTTTTGTTCTCGCTGTAAATCGCCTGTGTGTGTGTGCACGTGTGTGCATAAGCACTCATTCTGCCTGAGGCTTTTATCTATGTTATTCTATGATAACTGAATGGTTGACACCTTTTAGCACACAGCTTTAAACCAAAGAACATATTTCCACAAGAAGTGAAGGGAAAAAGTGGACGAGTGAAGAGGACGTTGATGAGTGTATTACAGGATTTGAAACACTATGCTGAGAGAGTCCTGCAGTTTTACATTGCCTGCAATGCAATAGTCACCCATCCATGTCTGTTAAAAGACATCTGACTACTTCCTTGCAGGTCCATTAGCTTTCTCAGTATTCCACAGTAGGGCTATCAAGCCATTAAAAAATTTGTTGCAATGAGTAACAATTTATTTTTGATCCGTTAAAATTCTACCCTAAACAAAGATTGCAAGTGCAATGAGATTAGACTGTTTGTTAGATGGGTTTTATTGAGCATGCTTCCTTTAGTCTTCCACTTCTTTCCTGCGTCCATAAAATGTTCGCCTGAGCACGCCTCAGCATGATATCTCGTCTCTGTTTGCATGTGAATGCATTTTCCAGAGTTCATTGAGATAATGGGATGTAACCCAGAGGTAGCTGGGATTCCCTAGAGATCTCAAGTAGTCCCCAGTAAGTGTTTCTTACAGCTCCTGTATCCTAGTGACAACCGACCTCAGTGATTCAGTGATTGAATACCCAAACAAATTGTGCTGCACAGACCTTCAGTTTCCACTGTGGAGATTTGGCCTGCATACTGTGGCTGTCTTTTAAGCAACTGTTAATTTTGTGGAGGTTGACATGCCCATTGATTTTGACCAAACCCTGTTGAGTGCGGTATTTGTAGAGCTAACGCTGTTAGTCTTTCTTCTCTTTGATTTAACCTGTTCTCATTCACAGGGCATCCAAACCTTCTCTCACTGATACATGCAAATGTCCGTTGGCAATAATAAAACAGGTCTAACTTCCAACTCAGCACATATGGAAACTTGCTAAGGACCCCTTGGTGTCACATTTAAAGACCCGGGGTGAGTTTCCTTTTTCAGGGTGCAGGGCTAATTAGGGTTGTTCCTGGTGTCTAATTTTCCAGTTGTTTAAAGAAGAGAAAAAAAAATCTGAATAGTTGTCTAGTCTGAAAGTAAGAAAAGACTCTCTAGCTGACGAGTTTAAACATTAGCCATAAATATTGCACATGCAGTTAAGTGCTATACAAAACATTAATCACATTCCTTAAAAATCAAATTGTGTTTTAAATGTCGCTGAAATGTGCGGCACTTATTTTGTTGCAAACTTATGAGGTCCGATTAAATCAGTGCGTGTGGCTAATTTTAGCAGCCCTCCTCCCTTGTATGCTAACATGCATACGTTTGTCCAGAATATTACACATCGCTTTGGCCACTTATTTGTCAGTTTACTCTGACACAGCCAGCGAACAATCACTCATTTTCCATATTTAAACATTGCAGAACAGCACCAGTTAGTGTGGCTGACATCTGTTTATTTCCACTTTGCTGCTTCCTGTCACAGAGAGCGAGAGGCACAGCTGTCTGTCAGGGCTGATGCTTGCATTAGTGGTGGATGGCATCATGGCATCTTTGAGCCAACAGGTGACTGCCCTTGTACATTAATAAAAATAAGAACATTACATTCAACCAACTAGTATTTCTGAGGCTGACTAGCAAGAGCAGCAACATTTAAACATCTAGTCAACTAGTCACACACATCCGTATTAAACTTCTTCCTTTAGCTGATTATCTGCCTCCACCTCACCCTGCCCCTTGCATCCTCTTCCCTCACACCAACCCTCTGCATGTCCTCCTTCACTACATGCATCAACCTTCTCTGTGGTCTTCCTCTTTTCCCCCTGCCTGGCAGCTTCCAATATATCCACTATCCCTCCTCTGAACATGTCCAAACCGTCTCAGCCTTGCCTCTCTGACTTTATCTCCCAACCACTCAACCTGAGCTGTCCCTCTGATGGACTCATTTCTAATCCTGGTCTCTCACAGTGAAAACCTCAGCATCTTCAATTCTACCACCACCAGCCCCACCAGCTGTCTTTTTGTAGGTCTCACTATCTCCAAACCATACATCACAGCAGGCCTCACTACTGTCTTGTGAATCTTCCCTTTCACTCTTGCTGCTATCCTTCACTAACAAAGCACCCCAGCACTTGTCTCCTTCTACTCCACCCTGCCTGCACTTTCATCTTGACCTCTCTTGTGCTGCGTCTGTTGCTTTGGATGATTGAACCCAGGTATTTAAACTTATCCACCTTCACTGCTTCTACTCCCTGCATCTTCTTCATTCCACCTGCCTCCCTCTCATTCACACAAATGTGCTCTGTCTTGCTTCTACTGATTTTCATTCCTCTTCTCTCCAGTGCATACCTCCACCTCTCCAGGCTTTCTTCCACCTGATCCCTACTGTCACCACAGATCACAATGTCATCTGCAAACATTATAGTCCATGCAGACCCCAGCCTGACCTCATCTGTCAATCTGTCCATCACCACTGCAACCAATAAGTGTCTCAGTGCTTGTTCCTGATGTAATTCCTTCCTCACCCTGAACCCATTTGTCACCCCTACCTCACACTTCACCACTGTCTTGCTGTCCTCATACATGTCTTGTACCACCCTCAGATAATTCTCTGCCACTCCTGACTTCCTCATCCATTACCACATTTTCTCTCTTGGCACCCTAGCATATGCTTTCTCAAGATCCAAAAAGACACAGTGCAACTCCTTCTGGTCTTCTCTATATTTCTCCACCAACACTGTCAAAACAAACACTGCATCTGTAGACCTCTTTATTGCTGGTTTGATGCACATCCTTAATATATTTACTTTCAAGCTGGGAAAATGTTTGTTGCTTGAGTTAAAATGTAAGATTCAGTTCTTGCCAAGTGTACTTAACTACTTGGATGCAAGATTACCACGAGTGGGATGGCTTTGTTATTGACCAGCTCACATCAATCCCTTTGCTCATAATTGACATTGTCCCCATATCAGTCCACAACAACCCTCCACAGGCTTTAGGAAGACACGTGCACACACAAACAAATGTATGCCTGTTTGATGATGCTTTGCTCTCACACCATCCAACACCATCCACCCACAGCAATCTGTAACGCATTACAACACAACAGAGTGAAGAAGCAGAATAAGGAGAGCAGAGAGAATGGGGATCAGGCCAAAGAGCTCCATATGTCTCATTACATTCAGAATGTTCTTCCAACCCCAAAACACAACCAGTTCAGATGAAAATACAGCACATGTCATCACACGCAGATGCAGCCAGCATGCTGCATGGAAAACAGCATCGCAACAGGAGAAAATCTTTACTGTCATGCCGCAACAGTTTTATTTATCCCCAATGCTTAAAATAAAGTTTGAATGTGCTGAATGTGTTTATTGATGTTGCATCTATTTTGGATCAATTAATCAGTGTAATATTGACCGGTTTATTGCTTCTACCTGCTGTCTTCTCCATAGCATTGGGATGCTGAATAGAGCTATTGAGTCAACCAAGCTGAAAAGAAACTATGATTCATATGATAAAATATGGCATATTTATTAACAGAATATATCTGAAAACTAATGATCACTTCATCAATATTTCACAAAATGACACCAGCACTTTGAAGAACTAGCACACCCAACACTGACCCCATGAAAACCCTGATTATAGAGGTTAAGTGAAGCACGGTTCTGTCCCAGCATGCCACTGTCATGCGATGTATTTTAAGTGCAATATGTGTCTGGTCTTAGCCAAAATTGGAGGATATATCTTATTTTTTTATTAGTAAGTGTACACATGCTCCACATCATCAATTCATTTTACAGCTCAGCCTATGTAAAACTGCCAGTGATGGACTTGAGTCAAAGTATAGATACTCCTGGTCAAATATTACCCTGATACAAGTGAAAGTTGCCCAGTATTACTTAAGTTAAAGTACTAGAGTACTTGCGCCTAAACATACTTAAGTATTCAAAATACATGTCAAAAAGGTTTAAACATATTTTCATATTGCATGAGTGGAGTAAAATACATGAGTATATGTTCAGCTATGCTATGTTTATTCAGAAAACATGCACTATTTTTAATTCAGATGCTAAAGATGCACAGCTCAAAAATAATAGGAGCAAAACCAGAGCAGTCAAAAAAAACAAAACAAAAAAAAACAAAACGCTGAAAACAAAAATATCAGCCAGGATTCACTCAGTGTGAAATCACTACAGTTTTTGAATAGCCAGCAGGTATGAGGCCTCTTGAACTTTGCATTTGTGCAGCATTTTCTTATTCCTGATGCTACTGGAGCGCCCTCTGTTTTTGATGCCTGACTTATACTAAACATAAAGAAAAAGGTCTCTGAGACAAGTTCTCTACTCTTTTCTGATGGCCTATGTAGTCAGATCCTCATACATTCAGATAAAGATGATATAGTACTATGAAGAAGCAAGTCTGTGGTTCCAAAGTAGGTATTAGAATATGCAAAGTGTATGAAAATGATATCTATGCCAAAGCTGGCAAAAAACCTGTATGAATTTGGGGAGGCAGCAGCTCAGTCTGTTGGGAGACTAACTGGAAACCAGAGGCTTGCTGAGGGTCACTGGCTCAAGACCTGCCTGAACCTGTAGGCCAGGCAATTGAAGACCCCATTCTGGACCCATGTGTATGGAGGTAGACTGGAGGCCAGGGAGATGGTGATTTATACCCTCCCATCCTACCCTCAGGTGCAACTGAGCAAGTCACCGAATCCCACATTTGCCCTCCTTGGCACCTGTGATAGGCAGCCTTCATTCATTACCATGTGACTTCACTGGTTTTCCTGCAAGTGTGGGTATTTGTGATTTGTAATTTCCCTATAAAGGATAAATAAAGGTATGTTTTCTTCTTCTATGAATTCTAATGTTTTTATTCCAATATAAATCAGATGGAAATACTATATGTTTATCTTTTCTTTTTACTGCCTGTGCTGTGTTTAAATCTCAAGTCTTTTTTTTAGTTATAATCCAATTTTAAATGCTTACCAGGTCATTGCTTTGAAGTATAATGATTTCTAGTTATTATAAAACAAATATTCAAATGTGAAACTAATTTGAATTCCCTGCATTCATTTATTTAGAGATGTTACAAACTGATTGTCATATAGTTCAATTCAATCCAGTTTTATTTATATAGCACCAATTCACAACAAACATCGCCTCAAGGTGCTTTATGCTGTAAGGTAAAGACCCTACAGTGTTAAGGAGAAAACCCCAACAATCAGACCACCCCCTATGTGCAAGCACTTGGCAACTGTGGGAATGAAGAACTTCCTTTTAACAGGAAGAGACTTCTGGCAAAACCAGGCTCAAGGAGGAGCAGTTAGGGCTTAGTTATGCTGCGATAGGCTTAAGCTGCTGGGGCTTCTTATGATGTGCTGGGCATTTCTCCTCCACCCACCTCTTTTCACTACCCATGCATTTATTTGTTACTGCTGCATGTCAGTAAATGTTGTCTTCTCTCTCTCCCATAGTCTGTGTCTCTTTTTGCTCTCCTTTCTCTCTTCTCTCTCCCCTCAGCCCAAATCCGGTGGAGGCAGATGGCTGCACCTCCTTGAGCCTGGCTCTGCTGCCGGAAGTCTCTTCCTGTTTAAAAGGGAGTTCCATAGGGGATGGTCTGATTGTTGGAGTTTTCACTTTAATACTGTAAGGTCTTTACCTTACAGAGTAAAGCACCTTGAGGGGACTTCTGCTGTGAACTGAAAATAGTGGAGTCAAAAGTACAATATTTGTCTTTCAGATGTAGTGGAGTGAAAGTAGGAAGTTTCTTTAAAAAAGTAATATTCAAGTAAAGTACAGATACTCAAAAAATGCAATTAAGTAAGAATGTTTTACTCATGTGCGCATGTTATCTTGGGTCTTTCCCCCATTTTAACTGGTAAGTGCCTTTCGATAAACACAAGATCTATGATAATCCAAAGCCTCATTTCCTTGTTGCATCACATGAGGAATAAATAGCTCCAATTACTCTCATTACTACCTGCGGCAACAGTCAAATACACACACAAATACATACACACACACACAACCAGAGCAGTATATTGATCCCTTTGGTGGTTTGTTCCCATGGATACACCATTGTTGCTGGCCCTTCTCCCTGTGCTGACTATCAGAAGCTGGCCTCTGGGGTACGGTGGTATGTACTGGGGAACATAGTCAGATATAGGAACAGATGGAGCTCAGATCTCCATAATACCAGCCACGATAACTACTCACATCAAGCACCTTTCAGACAAATATAGCAGAGTCATTAATGGAAACACGATGGCCGTTGATTTCTGTGCAAAATCAAAATCAGGGGAATTCAGGAATCTACGGATGAAGAATTCCAGTTCCATACAATTTCTGATGTGTATGTAGTGTATAATGAGACCATGCTGAGCATTTGACAATAAAAAACTGAATTGGTGGACAGTGTGTCTACAAGAACAACTGTACTGTACTGAATTGTATTACTGTGTCACACCCGCCCTAGTGACTCATTTTAGCATTGTTATATCTTTTTTTTTTTTTACTTTTCCGAGAGAAAAACCCCATCTGTGATTGTTTTGCTAGTGTACAACTCTTATTTTGAAAGGCCCTGCTAACCAGCTAGCTTCAACCTTTCTCATTTCATCTGGCCTGATGAGTCTCCATTTCTGCTGGAACATTTGGATGGTAGGATCAGAGCTGAAAGCATGAATCAATCCTGCCTTGTTTTAACAGTTCAGGCTGGTACTGGTGGTATGATGTGTGGGGGATCTTTTCTTGGCACACTTTGAACCTTTTAGTACCAAATGAGGATTATTTAAACCCCACAGCCTACCTGAGTATCATTGCTGAGCATGTGCATCCATTTATGACCACAGTGTACCCATCCTCTGATGGCTGCTTCCAGCAGGATAATGCACAAAGCTCAGATCATTCAAACTGATGTACTCAAATGGCCTCCACAGTCACCAGATCTCGATCCAATAGAGCACCTCTGGGATGTGGTGGAACGTGCTTGCAAATCTGCAGCAACGGTGTGATGCTGTCATGCCAATGTGGATAAAAATTTCTGAGGAATGTTTCCAGCACCTTTTTGAATCTATGCCATGAAGAATTAAGGCAGTTCTGAAAGCAAAGGGCGGCCCAACCCAGTTACTACCAAGGTGTATCTAATGAAGTGGCCAGTGAGTGTATTTTGCTGTATTTTCCGCAGGACGGATGTTCTACTACTCAATGCCGCCGTCACAGATTGCTGAAGGGACTGTATTCAGTGTGGACACATGATGACTGATATCCAGTCTACGTAATTAGGTCAGAATTGGGGATGATGTCGCTGCAGTTAATTGGACTGGTTTTACATTAAGTTGAAGTTGACTAACGAGAGCAGAAATCATTTCCAAACAGGAAAGGAGAGAGAATGCAAATCATTGTGGTGTCCCTAGCTCGATGTGCTGGCTTCAAGGCCACTGTGTGGATAAATGTGAACCAGGCAACGATGGAACGCCGAGCCGGCAAACAATATTTTGCAGATAAAGTTTTAAATTATGCAAGTATTACACCTAAAATCTAAAACATGCAGTTTTGTAACTGCGTGTTTTAGATTTTCAATAATTTGAGGGAAACGTTGTAAATGACTGAAAGGCAGCGCAAAGAAGCAAAAACAAATGTCAGAAACAATTTTCTTCTTCTTCTTCTTCTTCTGTCTATCCTATATGTCAATATGTCACTTACTCCGGTTCCATTCAAGGGTCAGTTTATGTGCGTAAAACCAGGTGCAAGGACACACACACAAACACAGAAGCACACAGCAAGATTCATTTAGGAGCCTGCTGC
Source organism: Etroplus canarensis (assembly GCA_015106775.1). Classification (NCBI taxonomy): domain Eukaryota; kingdom Metazoa; phylum Chordata; class Actinopteri; order Cichliformes; family Cichlidae; genus Etroplus; species Etroplus canarensis. The sequence goes on from VUQH01031778.1 coordinate 22,599, forward strand.
GTTTGTCCCCTGAGAGCTCAGAACCATTTGTATAGTTACATCACCACAGTTCCACCCCCCCCAAAACAGAGGAGCAGAGGGGAGGGGCAGAGGATGGGACAATGAGGAAAAGAAATTTTGCAGCACAATCGTGAGATGAAGGGAAAGAAAGCAACAAGGGAGCCCCCAACTGTTACATTCTCATTATGTGTGACCTGCAGGCAGCACAGAAGTGCACAAGCATTGTGGTTGCCGGGTGGTGGGAATACCATCTCCCTTGTCTAACAAACAGTCCTCTGCCCCTCTTCACTTTGGATGAGCTTCAAAGCTCTTCCACCCCCATCTAGCCTGGTGTGTACATTGTGTACGAGGCACATGTCTCCAAGGTAGGCACGTCATATTCAACATTTAGGTTCAACATTTTCACCCTCATCTTTACATCATCCTCTCTTTTCTTGGAGTATTATCCCATTTACAGTGACATGCATTTAATCCTTCATCAAACTGGAGCTGTATGAGCTGCTTGAATACTCCAAGCAGAACGCCAAACTAAACGGCCTGCCAATACGACTGAGGAAAATGTTGGAAGTGTTATACATCCCTGTTTCCAAAAAGTTGAATAAAATGTATATAAAATGTGAATAAAAACAGAATGCAATAATTTGCAAATAACTGAAAAAAGACCATAAATCAAATGTTAAATCAGAAATGTTATTTTCATGTTGTAAATATATGCAATGTTAGGAGGGGTATGTTTACCGCTGAGCTATATCATCTTTTAACAACAGTCTGAAGGCTTGTTTTGCTTTATAGGCTTTATATTTGGTTGCACAAGACCCCCAGGACAGAACAGATAAGATACTGATTAAGTCACAAAAAAGCGTGAAAGGAGGAGCTGAGGTGGAGATGGGTAGACTTTTTGAATCTAAGGATACAAGTTGTTAGAGTTTTGAAAATGATTTTTCCCATATTCTGAATAACAGATGACACAGGGTTACAACTGCTCAAACATTCAAGGCTTTCTTTATTTTGTTTTTTGTTTTTGATGCCCCAAATGCTTTAAGTGGGTAACAGAACTAGATTCATTTGGTCAGTGTGGTACCCAGACCTCATCCTAAATCCTTTTGTAATACATGAAGAATCTGGTTGATATTGTCTTGCTTAAATAAGCAAGGCCAGAGACATCATCTCAATGGAAGCCTTTATTCCTCCATTGCTTTTATGTACCCATCCAGGCATCCATCCTTCCTCTCAGCCTCTTATCCAATTCTGGGTTGAGGGAGGGCTGGAACCCTTCCCAGCTGTCATATGGTGAGAGGCAGGGCACATCCAGGACAGACTGCCATTCCATCACATTGCTAACCCAGATAGACAGACAAACTTTTACAGTGACAATTACATTTATGGCCAATCTAGAATCATCAATTCAGCTAGCATTCATGGACTGGGGAAAGGAGCCTGGAGAGTACCTAGAAAGAATCCGGAGAACATGCAAACTCCACACAGAAATGCTCCAGCTGACCAGGAAGGTTGAAAGGAACCTTCTTGCTGTGAGGCGACAGTGCTAATCACTGCAACACTGTGCTGCCCTCTGTATATATCAATCAGCATTAATAGGGCCTTTGCAGATGTGTAAGTTACCCATTAGCTGTGTACTAATGCACCACCATATCATCACATATGCAGACTTTTAAATGTAGTTCAGTTTTATTTATGCTGCATCAATTGACAAAAGCTGTCACCTCAAGGTGATTTATATAGTAAGGTAAAATCTCAATATTAAAGAAAAAAACCCAAAAATCAGACAATCCCTTATTAGCAAACACTTGGCTACAGGGGGGAGGAAGAACTCCTTTTTACCAGGAAGAGACCTCTGGAAGAACCAGGCACAGCGAGGGGCAGCCATCTGCCTTGACCATTTGGGGGGTGAGGGTAAAGAGAAGAGAGAAAATAGCTGCAAACAGGGGAGTCTTCACCACACGCAAAAGTAAATCACGTTATCCCACAAGGTCCTGGAACGTCATGGTTAAATGTGCACTGATTGGTTTTTGGCCTTGCCCCTTACCTTAAAAGATTTCCTGAGATTAATCAGACTCAGCCTCTTTGGGATGAGCTAACCTAATCATGTTAATATTTAAACTGATTTATTATAAGCTGTCTTAGTGCCCTCTGTAGTCTAGTGGTTTACAATTTTGCCTCACATGCCAAATGTCTCAGGATCAAAACAGGTAGGAGACATGGGCTAAGCTCTGGGAGGGGGGTCACAACCCAGTGTACTCACAGTGCTGCTCCCAAGCCCAGATAAATGGAAAATTAACATCAGGAAGAACATATGTGGTGAGATGTTCCACCAGGTTATTTCTAACACAACTTTTATTTAAAAAAAAACAAACAAACGCTGGTATCTTTTCAAATTGGAAATATACTTTCTAGGTTAGGGCTTAAATGATTTGAAATTACTGCCTTATGTAATTATCACCATGTCACAGTGTTTCTCTAAACTGGCTTATTTTAGATTTTTCTTCCCTTGTTAGAAAATCAGTCTGAGTAATTACAGCTCCATCTCTCCACAGTGATCTGCGACACCACTGATTGTAGTTCAAGAAAACTTGGGCTAATTGAGCAGCCACTACTTCTTTCTCAAACTTTACACACAGCATATCTGAGTCAAGGCTACCCAATCTCTGTTAATAGAAACTTTTTTTTGAATTGGGTTTTTTTCTGAACCGTGACATACCTCGAGCTGCACAGTGATAATAAACTGACAGTAAATGATAAGGAAAGAAATCTCAAACTAAATGTCAAGAAAACACAATTACAGTAAGTCCCTCAGTCCATGGTCCTTTCTGAAAGCCTAATTAAAGTCTAAACAATTTTTTTTTAAAAAACAAACTGACACATGGGACTGAAAACATAACCTTAACCGACTGTCTCCATCTGATTAAATCTGAACAGGGAAAATAATTCCATGCAAAACGCTGGTGACAAAAAGGAGCATCTGCAAATTTCTCTGTGAAATAATCACAACAAACCTTAAAATCAAAATGGGGCTGAATAACAGACGTTCACAGCTTTATTTAACCTTGGTTTCAGAGAATCTGGATAAGTAATAAACCCAAAGGATGTTGAATGTTCCTGCAATACAAGGCAAGTCGGGAGATCTGCTGACATAGTGGTGATAGCCTTTTGTTCCCTTATCTACACTCCATTCTTCAACCCCACTTGGATGTGTGCAGGCTTAATAAATTTAAACTCATTTGCGTGTGTGTGTGTGTGTGTGTGTGTGTGTGTGTGTGTGTGACATGTGCTGTTTGGAACTGGGGATGAACTCATAGAACTCATAGAAACCTAAGGGGCTGACGGATCGATGTAGTAGTGAGCCCTGGGGTGGTTGTGTGTGGCTTTCTGTCAGAGAGGAAGCGAGGGAGAGAATACTGCCTGGAGTCTGTCTTTACAAAGCTCTCCAATTTTCTTTGATGTTGTTCTTCACAATTGAACATCATGGATCTCTCACCCTCCTCCTGCTCCCTGAAAGCTCCCTCTAGGTGTCTTATATGTTCACCTTATGCTCTCCCGCCTCCCTCCTCCTCTTTTTGGTGCTTATAGAAGATATAGAGGCTTCCAGTCCCAAACTCATTAATATAACAGTCACTATTGACACTGGGTCTTTAATTATCCTAGCCTGGTCTCTCCATAAGGAATTGGCTTCAATTCATTCGGCTGGATAAACAGCTCATTCCACAGCTGCTTTAAGCCAGGTAGTGACTGGCATTGGGAGGGTTCACAGTCATGGACAGTAGAGGTCTGAGTTGGATATCTGCTGGGCCTCCAGTGAAAACTGGATTTGTGTAGTCACAGAGAAGATTCATGGATGTAGTGAAGGAGGACATGCAGAGGGTTGGTGTGAGGGAAGAGGACGCAAGGGATAGGATGGGATAGAGGCAGATGACCCTCTGTGGCGACCCCCAACGGGAGCAGCCAAAAGAAGAAGAAGAAGTGTAGTCACATGGGTCTCTGTAATACGTGACTAAAGAATCCACTTTTTTAAACTGTTCTAATAGACTGACACTGAAGCAAAACTGTTTGTTATGCACACATCGTGACTACTGTAAATCTGTCCTGTTCAGTAGGAACCATTGCAATGTATCAGTAATTTTGACTGTTGTTACTGACTGAGAAATTAGCCGCCTGGATCTTTTAAACTGGACCAACCCGAGCTGATGCAAGTCGATGCAACTGACTTTCCAAAGAGGAAAGTATTTTTCACTAAGATGCCATTTACTCTTTAGTCATGTGAAAAACTAAATGCACCCATGACTTAAAAGCTTGTAGAAACATTTTAGGAAAAATACGAAGTAATGGTTTCCTGTTTGACTTTATCAGTCTCTCACGTAGCTGCAGAGGAAATTTGGCCAACTTTTCCTTACAACATTGCTTAAATTCATTGACATTTGCACAGCATTTCAATTGGGTTGAGGTCAGGACTTTGACTGGGCCACTGAAACACCTTGATTCTCTTTTTTATTTTACAGCCATTCTGTTGTAGTTTTGCTGCTGGACCAGGCATCATTGCCCTGTTGCATGACCCAATCTCAGCCAAACTTTAGGTATCGGACCAATGGTCTCACATTTGACTCTGGAATACTTTGGTAACAACTTAATTACAGCAAGGTATCCAGGTCCTGTGGCTGAAAAACAAGCAGAAATTATCACTCCTCCACCACCACACAACTGTTTAACAGCTGGTATGAGGTATTTATGCTGATATGCTGTGTTTAGTTTTCACCAAATGTGGTGCTGTAGCTTATAGCTAAACAACTCCATCTTGGTCTGGTCTGTCCAAAAGACAATGTTCCAGACATCTTCTGGTTTATTCAGATGCAGCTTTTTAAAGCATAAGCTGTGATGCTTGCTCCTGGTCACCCTTCCAAACAAGCCATGCTTGTTCAGTCCTTTTCTAATTGTACTGACATAAACTTTAACATTTAACCTGCTGTAGAGTCTGAGATGTAGCTCTTTTTTGCAGTTTCTGTGAGCACTGCATGGTCTGTCCTTGGGGTGAATGTGGTGGGATGTCCACTCCTGGCATTGTAAGTGGACTGGTACTAATGTAGTACTTTTCCACTCTAACTTCAGCCGCTCACATAGCACTTCATTCTATACCTTTTAAATGCATTTTACCTAAAACACACACATTCACACTCTGATGGATGCATCAGGAGCAATTTGGGGTTCAGCGTCTTGCCCAAGGACACTTCAACTACAGGACTGAAGGAGTCAGAGATCAAACCACCAACCTTCCAACTGGAAAATGACCCACTCTACCAGCTGAACCACAGCTGCTGTTAACATACACCTGAATGTTCCAGACCATCTAGGATGAGTTATTTGTGAGTTACAGTAAATTGTCTTCACTCATATACTCTGTGTTCCCCAAAATACATCTACTGTTTATACACTGCTACAGCATTTCAATGAGCTGCACTGATTAATGACTGTGAAGCAAACATAATATAATCAGACAGATCCTGATCAGTGAAAACCACCTCACCTCTCTGACTCATTGTTATTCAGTGATTTCTACTTGGCAGCACAAGACTCGGTGCAGAATAGATATGACACTGATTAGGTCATAAATGGCATGAAAGGAGGAGCTGGCATGGAGGTGGGTTCCAAAGTGGCTTGCAGATGCACGGCCACCATGGGCAGGCTAAAGTGGCTTGAATAGCATCCCCTCTATGGTACATCACAGATAATATTAAAGAATACATTTCTATTGTATTCATAACAAGAAATTTTGCTATACAAACAGACCAAAAAAAAGACTTAACATTGTTTAATAAAATGTTCGCCATTCACTGAGACTCACGTGAGCATGGCAATGAACAGTAAAGGATCGCTAAACAAGAAGCCTGATTTCAAGGTGCAGAAACTGCGTTTCTCACAAGAAAATGTAATTCTTGTGACACGACTGCACCTGATGACAATGATATATATGTACACTCACGAGCTCTTCAACATCTTAAGAGTGTTCTTTTTCCTTTTATGAAAATGTTAGTTTAAAGTCAGTCATGTACACTCACTGCCATCCCCTACAGCCTCCATCCAGTAGGATTCAATGTGAAAATAGCTGGCAGATCTCACAGCATGTTCTATTTCACATAGGCCTTCCTTCCATTATAGGACAAAGCCTGTGTGAAATGAGCCATGCTCTTCACCTGTGCAGCCCGAGCTTCCGTTTAATTTTCTCTCACTATTATGCTCTACTCTTTATTTAACAATACTCAGTTTGCATACACCTGGTCTCTTTTGTGCCCTCTCTATTCCCCCAGTATGTCATTTTGCAGAGACTGGTTCGCATGCAAGAAATGAGATCCTAATTTGTGTCCTCTTCATAACTTACTCAGCGTTGTGAGTCTCTCATTCTGCCACAACAGGTAACTCACTGAAACATATTTATTGCAGAAGAGTGAGTAGCACAACCAGCTCACCCTGCTCCTCCTACATCACATCACGGACACAGCAAATATTCAAATGATTATAAATTCAGAGTAAGAAATCCTTAGATTCATATGGGAGTCAGTGACAGCACAAGCAAAAAACCAACAACTTCAGGCAGGTTCTGATAGCCATGTGAAATTAAAACATTCACAAAGAGCAGATACACTTAAATAAACAAATGATAAAGTACTTGGACTTTAATCAAGTTTTTCCAATTTGTGCGACTCCTTGGTGAGGACCCCATGGACTAAGCTAGATAACTGTACATAAAATAATTAAAACTGGCAACAGAGTTAACATTAATGAACAATAATGCTGTTTTTATCATAGCATTACAATTTAGAAACAACAACCTGAAAAATGGTGCCAAGGCTTTGAGAAGCCAAGTGCGGTAGTATAGAGAGTGACAAAGCAATCATAGGCTGATACATAGATGGGAGAAATATAGGTTTTTGTACCTGGGACACTGGGGTTCATGTCCTCTGTGTTGATATTGGCTCAGTTCTGGTCACAGTTTAGTTGAGTTTGTGCATCCTTGAGGAAAAGGTCATAGTATGGCTTCAAGGTTACCTCTGTGTCAGAAATCCTTTCAAAAAGAGCTGAAGGAAAATTTCTCCCACTAAAATAGTCACAAAGCCATGACAGTCCGTTAAACAATAATATTCTTGATCAGTTGCAACCGTAGTCCTGGTAAATATGGTGCTGTAGGAACAATGCTAACACTGACTGTCACAGACAAATCAGATGTGGGTCACATATCACCCCCTCTCTCTCCTCACCCCCAACCAGTCCAGGCAGATGGGTACCCCTCCCTGAGCCTGGCTCTGCTGTCTCTTCCTGTTAAAAGGGAGTTCTTCCTTCCCACAGTCGCCAAGTGCTTGCTCATAGGGGGGATCGGCTGATTGTTGGGTTTTCATTCTACTACTGTAGGGTCTTTAGCTTACAGTGTAAAGTGCTTTGAGGTGACTTTTGTTGTAAATTGGTGCTGTATAAATAAAACTGAACTGAATTGAATTGAATTGAATTGAATTGAATTGAATTGAATTGAATTGAATTGAATTGAATTGAAATGAATTGAATTGAACTGAATTGAATATGGGCAAAAAAAAAATCTGATTCAGGCCTGTTTTGCCTGCAGAACAATTGTTAAGGCTGTTTAGACTGCCTCAGTGTATTGTGTCTGACTCTGTGAAGTTGACTTTTATGACTATTACTGAATACTTACGTGCGATGGAAAACAATCTAAGCATGTAGAATACCTGAAACTTCCTCTGTGTGATTAGAGGTACTAGCAGCCGTTTAAATTGTCCACTTTCCTTCTCTCACTCTCTTCACTCAATAACCCAGAGAAATAATTTTCATCTTCTTAATAATACATTGGCGAGTCAGGTTTTGATGGATGACGGCTCGCCTGTGTGATTTTCGTGGTTTCGTAATACGATGCAGGGGTATGCTTGTGTGACTCGGAGCGTATTTAAACATCGACCCTCTAGATGTTATGTCTGGTTTGATCCAGTGGATCATTAGGCATACAAAAGGTGTGTTCATTACTTTGACCATCGACTGAGAAAATTCCTTTAACCAACTGCTGTTTCCAACACTGAGAAGGTGGAAGAAGCAAGGCAGCTTTTCAAAGACGCACCTTTTCAAGCTTTACTGTTTGATGAAGACGCGCATGCATGTGTGTACGTGTGTGTCACCAGATGTCCCTTTTTATGTCCCTTGTCCACCTGTCCCACATCTTGATGCAACGTCCCACATTATGGCTGGCTCTGCAGGACCTGTGCTTTCATAAAGTCTGGCTTTAATTCAGTGCATATAAAGAAAGCAAGGATGACTTTTTGATTACAGACAAGTGCTGGTTAACCTGTCTTTTATTGCCTTTGCTACGCACAGTAGGGAAAGTTGCAAGCTCTGCAGATCTCAGCGAATATGATGGAAACTCCCACAAAGAAAGTGAAGTAAGAGTGCAGAGTCTCTTTTTGTCTCTTTTGCTTGAGATGCTTTTCAATTTCACTCAAGAGAAAATATGGTGTGAAGTTACACATGTAGGGGAGGGAGAAAAAATCTGATACACCGTAGTATCACAATATTTTTGTGACAATAATATGGATATCTTATTATATAAATTGCAATAACGAAGTGAAATTTTAATGCCAGAATAATAAAAATCAATAGCGCTTCAGTCCACCCACATAGGCTGTGCCTATTTCCCTATTCTTCAGCTGTTGAAGGCGCCGCGTAACTTTTCTTAAGCAAACTGCACTCTTAAAAACACCTGTACTGGTAAAGCAGTCCAGATGCTCTTGCATTCTGTCACGTTGGACTAGACTGGAACACAAACAGTTCAGTTTGTCAATCATGACACGTTTGAATGACAGTGTCCTTCAGTCTGTCTGCTTGACAATCTCATTCTGCTGCAATAAAAACGTCTGAAGAAGAGGACCAGACTGAGAACTTTATCTTTTTAGACAAAACAGATGTCGGCATAGTTAACCTATAAATCGCAGTATATTTCATTGCGAAATGTTTAAAATCACAATAATATCGTCTTGTGAGTTAAGTATCATGATAATATCATATTGCGGGGTTTCTGGTGATTCCCACCTCTAATAATTAGCTAGAAATGGTTACAATCGTCACGTCTGTGCCAATCTATTAAACCCAAAGATCATAACAAGTCAGAACAGTTATCATCAATTGAACAATTACTGGCATATCATCAGACCATGGGAACAACTTGAGTTTCATGTTATCCTTTTTGTATTTACTTTGCAGGGACGCTGCACTCAGTTACAATATAGTTATCCTTTACATGCTAAATGCCAGTGCTGTAGCCTGGATAGATTATTGCGTTCTTATTTTTTAACTTTTCAGACGACCTCCCAGCGTTGCTAATGTGTTCCACATGAATACAGCGTTTCCCCAGCATTTAGTCTGCTGAGATCGGGTCACCCTGGCGTTTGTGTGTGTTGGTTATGACTGAATGGTTTGCTTTGCTACAGAGCGTAACTGCAGAGCCCAGTGGGCATGTGTCAAATGGCCTACACATCCTTTCTATAGATAACATGTGATGGCATTCTGTACCTGTTATGTGTCTGCTTCCATGTGAAAAATCAATACTTGCACAGAATCAGGAAGCAGCGCCAAGCCTAAATCGGTCCTGTTATGCCTCATTCAGGTGTACTGTACACATGTGCTGTTGTAGATATGACCAACACAGCACGCACAAGAGTTCAGTGTCAAAACTGATTTCTTTTTAACATGGCAATGACAGCATCAACAAAATTCCTAACCAGGGGCATTTCAAGTATTTTCTAATTGATGAAATCAGAATATCTGATCAGAAATCAACACAGTGTAGAAAACCGGTGTATTTTTTTTTCTCCAGGATGCTGTGAAGCCCTGTGCCATCATAATGTTGTGTGTCATGTGAGAAGTGACACTGAATAAGAGCTTAATCATTTTTCTCAGGGAACCAGTCTCCCATGCTCTCATTTTGGACAAACTATATACAAGTTTATAAGCCGCGTTGATAGGCCAAGTAGAACCAGACTTACGATCAATAATTTATGCCATGATTTTTCTGTGTGTTTTTTAAACTTTCAGTGCACTTTTAGTGCAGGAAGAAACAGCCAAAAGGAAAGCACTTGTAAAAAAAAAAAATCACACCAAACATCCCATTAGTGGAAAAATACACCATATCAACCAAGCAGAGCATTTGGTTGCTGAGGAAGAGGAGAAAGTTTTGGGGGTGATGGCAGCGAGAGATAAAAATACAGATAGTGATAGAGTTTTGAGATGTGAGAGATCTGTGACATTGTGGTGTGTCCCTGTGTGTTGTGATGAGTCCCTGTGTGTTGTGATGAGTTCCTGTGTGTGGTGGTGTGTCCCTGTGTGTTGTGGTGTGTCCCTGTGTGTTGTGATGAGTTCCTGTGTGTTGTGATGAGTCCCTGTGTGTTGTGATGAGTCCCTGTGTGTTGTGGTGAGTCCCTGTGTGTTGTGATGAGTTCCTGTGTGTTGTGGTGTGTCCCTGTGTGTTGTGGTGTGTCCCTGTGTGTTGTGATGAGTTCCTGTGTGTGGTGGTGTGTCCCTGTGTGTTGTGGTGTGTCCCTGTGTGTTGTGATGAGTTCCTGTGTGTTGTGGTGTGCAGAAACTGTTTTTTTTGAGTGTCACAAATAATTTGTGACCTCTGATTGTTTTGTAAATAGCTGTACAAAAAAT
>VUQH01031780.1:0-14021 GCA_015106775.1 Etroplus canarensis
CAAAGAATCAAGTCGGAAGTGCGTTCTGAAACAAACCACCCGCTGCCACCCACGGCCTTTTCTTGGACTATTTTTCTGTTTTGGAACCTAAAAGGCCGTGACATTTAAGTCAAAAAACCATCTGAATTCGCCTGGATGTCAACTTGGAAGCTGGGGAAACTTGGAAGATTGGATCTTCACAGAATTAAGTGAAAGAGGACGCACAAAGTTCGTGAGTAAATTGTGACACTTTGTTAGGATGAGCAGAGACGCTGAGCTGAAACGTGAAACATTTGTATTAAACAATTATCTTTTGGACCTTGTAAAACGAATTTTGTAGTAGAAATGGAGGAACAAGCATGAGAGCTTTTCAATTTGATTAAAAACGCAGAGCGAAACTTGGTGTTCTGACAAGAAAACAAAATGACATTCATGCGCTCATTGATGCTGGAGAATCAAAAGCCTCCACAGATGAGTATGTGAAAATGTTTAACAATTATTTGGGAGAGTTTATGGACTTACAGATTTCAGTTCAAAGATTGCTGAATGAGGATGAAAAGGAAACAGATCACAGCGATTGGTATGAACCTAAACTGATCAGCTTTAAAGAATTTCTGCATGAAATCGAAGTTTGGATGAGTGCAGACCCTGATCCACAAAAGGATGAACTAAATTCAGCCACGAATGTTGAATCAAAAATAGCGTCTCATGACAGTGACAAAACAGCGCAACAAATGAGCGGCATGATTTCTGACTATTTTTCTGTTTTGGAACCTAAAAGGTTGTGACAGGAACTGTAACAGTTCCTTAAATTGTTGCTACACCAAGGTCGATGACGTGATTGTCTTTGATATCATTCAGCTGCCTCTCCAGTGAGGGTCTCATTCCACTTTTTGACTCCAACTTCATTGCCTCATCAAGGCTGCAGAGCAGAACAAGGAGTCAAGTCAGTAGCTGCTCTCCAGGAAGTTGGAGCTGGAACCTAACTGCAGTATGAGAGCCTCACTGGTTATTACTCCATTGTATATTTGTTATGAAGTGGCCCTACTGTATTCACATAGTAGCAACTTTTTATGCTTTTTTTTATTAACGCTTTCAGGCAAACGTAGGTGTGCCTCATTTCATACTTGCACACCCTATGTAACCTTTCACACCTCACATTGCGTGTTGCAAAAATCAGTCACATGAATCATTTTGTGTATGGTACTCTGATAAATATAGATTCAAGTTTAATTGACATCACATAGTAGTACAAGTATCCACAGTATTGGACTCTACCTTGAAAGATAAAGCCCTCTAATCCTGAAAAACTCCCTCAAGCTTACCGCTGAGCCTTTAAATCTCAACACAGTTCACAGTTGAGGTCTTTCTCTTTTTTCTTATTCCTCCAGCTTTCCTTTCAATCCTTCGTTATCTAGATGCCTGCACATCTTTCTCTTCTGTCATTTCACTTCTTTTACTATTAATCTTCCTCGATCCTAAACCCTTCGAGCTCTTATTTCATATAACTGGGATAAATAATCATTCATCACCTTCTTAAGTTTCCCCCATTCTCTGTTTCTGTTACCATTTCTTGGTTCACTCATTTCTGTGACTGCTTCCATCCCATTTGCACCAACATGCTGCACAGCTCTCTCTCTCTTGGTTGTCTCCTGTTTGGCTTCTTCCTCATTCTAAATTCAGCCATTAGACCTCAACAGGACTTCTGTCTCGTTTATTCTGCCTCCATTAGCATTTACCGTCCTCTCAACCATACACACACATACAAGCACACACACAAAAACAGGGGAGCAACCAGAAACAGAAGCTTGCACACAGATGCATTCTCATTAATTTATGGACTCTCTTGCACCTTTCTCTAGATGTACTTGTTCTGTGTGTGTGTGTGTGTGTGTGTGCGTGCATGCACGCACATCTGTCTTTCACATGCACCATGACAGAGCAAAACCTTGTGAGCGACTGTCTGCTCTCCTGAGGATTTTAAATGTTGATGAATATTTAAAAGAAAAAATGAAGAAGACAGAAAACTAAAATATACTGTGCCAGCAGCTGCTTCTTGCTTTGTGTCGGTCCACTATGTATGACTGTGAAGACGTTTATCTCTGTGTGCATGCAAGTTTACAGCTGTTCACACTGTATCTGCATGTATGTGCATATACAGTGTGTGTACGCAGGTGTGTGTAAGACCTGTGTAGGAGGGCCACCCGCCGCTGCCATCAGTGACTCACAGCTGCTGCAGATGGTCTAGCCGTCTGGCATGTGTGTACACGTGTGTGTATGATTACACTATTTGCTCTTAATAAAAGATAAATCTTAATGCATACGTGTGTGTGCAGCTAAACAAGGTATCATTAAAGTTAAAAGCTGAGCTGCGAAAGGAAATTATTGAGGCCATCAAATTCAAACTGTGAAATTATTCTTCTGCATTATGTGCGACTCTCAAAGATGAACAGCAGTACAGTCATTTAGTTGTTTTTAGGTCAGAGATCTGCATTGCACTTCTCAAAGTTGGTGGCTGAAATCTTTTTCATGGTCTTACAAATAGGTGAGAAATAACAAGAAGGTATTTCTACAGTTAGGTCTGTAAGTTCTGTAAAGTTTTCGAAATTTTGTACACCACTACAGTGGATTTGAACTCAAACAGTGATTTAAGTGCAGACTTTCAGCTTTAATTCACTGGGTTTGACAAAAGAACTGCCATGAACTGCTTAGGCATTACAGCCATTTTTCAACACCTTATTTTCAGAGGCTTAAAATTAACAGAACAAACGACAAGTGGTTTCGTGGCCCGGTGAGGGCTGTTCTCTCATTATTCTGTGACAAGCAGCAGACAAAAGATCTGGAGTTGGTTCCAAAGTTGAACTTGCATTTTGTAGATGATCGCTGAAGATGAGAAAAGGTCCAAAGAGATGTGGATGCCAGTGAAAGAGGCTATAATTAGGTTTATTTTGGTTTTTCAGTCTATCAGAGAGATAGCAAAAGTTTTAGGAGTGGTCAAAACAACAATGTGGTACACTGTTAAAAAAAGAGGAATGCACTAGTCAGCTGAGCAACACCAGAAGATCTGGAAGACCACAGAAGAAAACTAAAGTTGATGATTACAGAATTCTTTCCTTGATTAAGAAAACCCTCTTCAGAACATCTAGCCAAGTCAAGACCACTCTCATGGAGGTAGGTGTATCATTGTCAAAGTCTACTATCAAGAAGTACCTTTATGAATTTGTAAAGACAGACGGTTTAAAACAAGGTGCAAACCAAGATTAGATTTTACCAAAAACATCTAAAAGAGCATCGAAACATATTTAGCCAGATGAAATTCAATTCAATTAAGCTCAATTTAATTTTCAATTTTTATTTATATAGCGCCAGTTCACAAGAAAAGTAGACTCAAAGTGCTTTACACTGTAAGGTAAAGACCATACAGTATTAAAGAGAAAACCCAAACAACCAGATGAAACCAACATTAACCTGTACAAGAATGACAGGAAGTATGGAGAAGAGAAAGAACACCTCATGATCCAAATCATACTGCATCATCTGTCAAACGTGGCAGAGGCAATGTTATGGCAAGGACCTGTATGGCTGCCAGCATAACTGGTCTTTATTGATTATGCGACTGCTGATGTGACTGGTGATGGTGTGATGATAAATTCCTAAGTGTACAGGGCTATACTGTCTGCTCAGATTAAGCCAAATGCTCTAAAACTGATTGTGCGATGCTTCACAATGTGAATGGATAATGAGCCGAAGCGCAAAAGCAATCCCCGAGTTTCTCAAGGCAACGAAATGGGATATTCTTCAATGGCCAAGATGGAGATCAGTCTCCTGATCTCAGTCTGCTGATCTCAGTCTGACTGAGCAGCTTTTCAGTTACTGAAAACAAAACTAAAGGCAAAGAGAGCCACAAACAAGCAGCAATTGAAGGCTGATGTAGAAAAGGCCTGGGAGAGCATCTCAAGGGAGAAAACACAGCATTTGATGATGTCCATGGGTTCTAGACTTCAGGCAGTCACTGACTGCAAAAGATTTTCATCTAAGTATTAAAAACAATCATCACATTTAAAATTAGTATAGTTTGTCCTATTACGTTTGGGCCTCTGAAAATGTATAGCTATGTATGAAAATAGCCGTAATTCCTTAACAACTCTTGGAACGCTTTTGTCAAACCCCCTGAATTAAAGCTGAACGTCCCCAAACCCAAACCCATTTGTGCTGGCAGTTTGCATATGTGGTAACGTTGGACAAGGAAGGGATGGAGATGCCAAGTGGAGGTAACTGTGAGTGAGGTGCAAGGAGGAGGGCTGGGGGATGTGATTGGTCTGGGGATTAGGGTAGGATTGAGTTCTTCCTTAAGTGAAAAGGATACTCAGATAAGCACAACACGTGGAAGCCAAAGAAGAATTTAAAGCTTACTGCAGAATTCATGAAGACCTACCAGTTAAAGTGAAGCCTTTTCAACAGCAACTTAGCCAAAAAAGTTTTCCAGTACCCTAGAGAAGTCTCTTTTCTTTTTCATCCTTAAAGCAATTTTCTTTCTCAAAAAAAAAATTGCAGAGCTGATTTGACTCTTTAATGTGGTCCTCTTTAATGCTTTTGTTGGCACATTCTTATGTTCCTCGACAAGTTGCCTCAACCAGTTGTCAGTAAAAGCATTTGCAGTACCCATGAGCATGTACACAAGATGCAAACATGGAACCTGCTCTTGAAAGCACTGCCCCATAGTGCTACTCCACAGGGTACCTTATGTTTGAAAAGGCACACTACCAAAATGTACTGTGCATGTGAAACAAATGTGCTGAGTAAACGTTCCTCCTTGAATAAACCATTTAAAAATAATCAAAATAACCCAATTGTTTACACCCAAATGTGCCAACTCTCCTCTTCTCCTCTCTGCTTTTGCTGGTTCACTGTCATGTTCTGCTGCAGATTCCCATCAACAACTATTAGTGAGTAGGAAAGCAAATGTCACATGCAGGACTATTTTTAAACAGGTGTCTTTGTACAGGAGATGAAAACAAAAGTGGGATGCATTTGAACACATATTCAGATCAGTCACAACACTTAAACTGAAGCCTGACATATTGTCTCCCTTGTTTAGCCAAAGGGGCTCTGACCCACTGGGATGCAGGCACAAGAACTTTGAATGTGTGTTCTTTTTATTGCGCTGAAATGTGCAAAATAAAGCAAACATGGATGTGTCAAATACTAACTGTCCTCCCATAGCCACATCTCCAATTCTCATAGACTCCAGAATTAAAATATCTAAATTTACAGTAGGAATAAGCATGTACAAAAAATGTCTATATATCACAGTTCTAGTTTCAATCTATTCAGTCATTTTCTTCTGGCTGCTCCTGTTATGGGTCACCATAGCAGATCATCTGCCTCCATCTGGCCCTATTGCTTATATCCTCTTCCCTCACACCAACCCTCTGCGTATCCATCACTACATCTATGAAGCTGCTCTGTGGTCTTCCTTCTTTCCCCCTACCTGGCAGCTCCATCTTCAACATCCTTTGTCCAGTATATCCACTAACCCTCCTCTGAACATGTCCAAACCATCTCAACCTTGCCTTTCTTACTTTATCTCCGAACCGTCCAATCTGAGCTTCCCTCTGATGTACTTATTTCTAATCCTGTCCATCCTGGTCATTCCCAGTGAAAATTATTGCATCTTCATTTGTGCCACCTCCAGCTCTGCCTCCTCTTGTCAGTTTCTGCTTTAATGTATGGTCCCAAAACCGTACACCATAGCAGGTCTCACTACAGTCTTGGAAACCTTCCCTTTCACTTTTGCTGCTATCCTTCTGTCACAAAGCACCCCTGACACTTGTCTCCACCCACTCCACCCTGTCTGTACTCTCGTGTTCACCTCTCTTGTGCTCTGTCCATTGCTTTGAATGGTTGACCCCAGGCATTTAAACTCATCTGCCTTCACTATCTTTACTCCTTGCATCTTCATTCCATCTGCCTCCCTCTTATTTACACACATGTACTCTGTCTTGCTTCAGCTGACTTTCATTCCTCTTCTCCCTAGTGCATTCCTCCACCTTTCCAGGCTCTCTTCCACCACCTCCCTATTCTCACTGCAGATGACAATATTGTCTGCGAGCATCATAGTCCACTCATCTGTCAACTGGTCCATCACCACTGCAAATAAGAAGGGGTTCAGAGCTGATCTGTGATGTAATCCTGGTGCAAAGTTACATCCTAACTGCTTATGCCTAAAATGTAGAGAAAATATATTATTCTTGACAAACTTTGCTGTTGGGACCAGGACACCGGCAAGTGCTGACTAGGCTGCTAGCTGTATATACTAGACGTCACATCAGCTAATTTGAACTGAAATGAACTTTTCAATTACAACTGAAACGTTCATTTCAGTTCAAATTAGCATTTTAAATCTTCAAATAATAAATAAACAAATACATAAATAACATGGCTTGCTGTGCAGAACATACCATCCAAGAAGCCATGGTGTCAGATATACAGTATCAATTGTATGTTAGCACTAATTAGCAGATATGTGTGTCAGTGTTTGGAGGCATTTTACTAACTAAGCTAGCTAAAATTAGCTGATGGCTTAGTCATATGCTTTCTAACACGGTCATTTCAAGCTCCATGCTAACAATATGGTGATTACTATAATGTCAAAGTTGACACTTAAAAATAGATACTGATAAATCAAAAGTTGCTGTCATGGTGGCTAGGTCCATCCTTAATAAACAGTCTACAGTGTTGGGGAGGGGCCTCCACAGGCTGGGCTGGGCACCCACAGCACCGTATTGGCTGAGAGGATGTCCCCCTCCTCTAAACATCAGCTAGGGACCGATGAAGAAGAAGATTATGTGCCAGAAAAGAGGATTATCCAGGGTATGCTCACTGACAAGTCTTTAGCCAATGAATGTGTGGTTTCACAGTTATACCTGGCCCTCTCTCATCATTTCTGGTTTGAAAACACAGAGATGGTGATTGCTAAAATTTTCATCTCAAGCCTTCAAAACGGGACTTCAGAAACATGGCAGCTACGTAGATCTTTTAAACTGTCAATGGGTTTAACATATTGTTCTGCTTGTGAAGACCAACGCCACTGACAAACACTAGGGCACGAGGGCCAAAGGTATCTCAGCTGCACTTTACATTCTGTCTACATAACCAATTACAATTTACTTCTTCCATCAGTGGTTTTAATGTTGTGGGTGATCAATGTAGCTAAGCAACAATGCTTGCAGTAAAATCTCCTTGTCTTTTCTCCTCCACATAATGCAAACAAAAGCATTTCACAGACATTTCTGGTTTGTCTGTTTCCTGCTGTTCCGTGCATGCATCATTACACAATCAGCGTGTTACTCAGTATCATTTCAATTTTATCTCCCAGCAAGAACATTAAGCATTGATTACCTCATAAACTGACTGATGCTTTATATCTTTCATTATGCCCATCATCCCTATTCCCCTCCTCCTCCTACATTTCTCTCTCTCACACACAGGTCACACAGGTAGGCTTTACCTTAACATAAGCCACTATCTTCAGAGATATAGTGGCCAGGTAGAGGGAGTTCATGGCAAAGTCCATCAGATTCCACCAGTCGTGGATGTATTCTGTGAATCCCCCATCCCACATCTCCTTAATCTCTGCCCAGATGAAGCCTGAAACACAGACACACACACAGTGTACACAGAGCTGGTTATTTACATGCATACACACAGATGTGCATTTAATGTCATCCATCAGTGGTTTCTGTTTGTCTCATTTCTACACTGTGACAAAAGTTTTTCTGAATATTTTCCTTTGGCAGCAGTCTCCAGGCAGTAAGCGGTGAGCCAGCATATTTGTTCTGTATGACTGGCTTTAGATAAAGTAAATAATGCATAAGTCATTCTCTATTTAATACGGTCTCCATGGAATATTTAGCTCTCTGAGTTTTTATGATTACATTTACACAGGTGGCCTCAGTTAACCTTGTTTCAGCCATAAATTTGACACCAGTCTTTGTCGTGAGTTTGCACAGATCAGTTTGTATCAGCAGCATGATGGTTTGGTCTGTTCCAGAAGCTTCCAGAGGAACTTCCTGCTGGTTCTTCCTCAGCATTTGGAAAATTATAATGATAATTGTAGATTTGTTTAAAATATAGATTTGGCATATGGTTTCAATTTTACTCTTGATGTTTAAAGGGAATGCTGAAGTGGAGGTGGCAGGACTGAATCTGACTGGATGTGACCAGGATGGACAAGATTAGTAATGAGTACATCAGAGAGACAGCTCAGGTTGAGCAGGTTGGAGATAAAATAAGAGGGTCAAGGCTGAGATGGTTTGGACATGTGTAGAGGATGGATAGTGCATATACTGGACAAAGGATGTTGAAGGAGGGGCTGCCAGGCAGGAGGAGAAGATGAAGACCACAGAGAAGGTTCATGGATGTAGTGAGGGAGGACATGCAGAGGGTTGGTGTGATAGAAGAGGATGCAATGGATAAAGTGAAGTTGAGGCAGATGATCTGCTGTGGTGACCTCTAAAGTGGACAGCTGAAAGAAGTAGTAGTTTAAGAGAGATGCTGCAGAGGTACAAAAAGTAATCTCGATAGCACATGATCTTGTAGGAGCTAGAGAGGTTTTTAGAATATCTATCAAACCATCAGCAAAGCTGTCTTCTTGATTTTCCTCCCAATGTTTCTCATTTGCTACCTGGTGCTCTTGACTCCAGGTTCTCCTCTCTCTAATTGGTCCATGCTTTGTGTCCATTCATGAACAAACTGTCTTACCTATCAACAAAGTGCTAAATTGCCATTTTTCATATCAATAATGAAAATGTATTTAAAGCAGCTTATCAATAAATCATTTAAAAAAAAAACCCTTGTGTTCATTTTCAGCAAATACAGGATTTTAATTTTCATTTCATTTTTTAAATCGTGGTGTTACAGTTTACCTTGATTTATTATGTGTACATACATTTTTAATCCAATTTTTACAGTCTTATATGATTATTTTTGAGTCCCCCTGTAATGCACTCTGGATTGCCTTGTGTTTGACTAGTGCTATACAAATAAATTTGATTTGACTTAATTATCAGTATTAATGTTCTGGCCATAGTCATTTCTTGGCATTACATGGATCCGCAATGATCGATTATTGGCTACTAGTTGCATACAAAGGGAAACATGTTACATATCATGTTATATGTGCCACATGCCTCTCAATCCAGTATGTTTGTTTTGATGCAACTCAGCATAATTATTAATTCTTTTGAAAATTTGTCCATTGTTTTACCTCTGAACCTAACAAATATTGATCACATGATTTCATTTTAGATCAAGGATTTAGATTTATTAGAGCAGACTGAGTAATTTGCTCACCAAGAACTATCTGTTCCTGTCCACTAGAATTAAACACACACACTTCAGACAACTTAATCTCTTAAGAATGCTCTATGTTGTCTGCCTCCTTTTTGTCCACAGTTAGGGATAGTTTGTAGGTATTTCAGAGTACTGTTTCTGTAAGCGAACAAGAAAATTATAGAATGTTGTTAA
Organism: Etroplus canarensis; assembly: GCA_015106775.1. NCBI lineage: Eukaryota > Metazoa > Chordata > Actinopteri > Cichliformes > Cichlidae > Etroplus > Etroplus canarensis. Next base: position 9,508 of record VUQH01031780.1, read on the forward strand.
ATCCATTCTCATTCTAAACTCCTAATAAGCAGGCCCACATGAAATCTATGCCCGCAACATTCCACAGATTTTACGTATGTTTTGAAGAAGTGCGTGATGCTAGGCAAATGTTTGCAATTTCCTCCTCTCATTCGCTGGTGTGTGTTGCTATGACTATATCGGAGTGAAAAGGCAGTCCTGAAAACATGTCCAGAAATCTTCATGATGGAATTTATAGGGTTAAATTCAAAACGCAATAAGTACTCAGTAGAATTCCACAGATTTTTCCCCTGGATCATGGTAGAAAACTATGAAAAAAAAAAAAAAAATCAGTGGATTTTGTTTGTGACCCTTGAAGAGAATACAAGGGAGCTGCTAAAGGCACATCTGCCAAATAAAACAATTACAAAAATACAGTACCAAGAATTTTTTTAATAAAATGTCAGTCATCTAATTGATCATAGTAAAGTTTAATAGTTAAATCTATTTAAAATTATTAACAAAATGAATAATAATGATGCTTGTTCCAAGCAAGAAGGATTTAGAAAATAAAGTTTTTTATTCTTATTTTTTGGCCTTTCACCTTGACAAACTCAAGTCACTGCAGGATTTCAGCAACACCTGAAATAACTGAATTATTTAAATAAGCATTTAAATGGTCTACCTGATGCTCATCTTTCACTGCAAATAAAATGTGGTGCCAAGCATCCCAAGTCTTGCATGTGTATGTCCACAGCTGGGGTTTGCAATGTGCGCTACTAAATTTTATACTTGATAAAGCCACAATCAGCTGCATCATGCCTGCAAACTTTTTTTTTTTAATTTGTAAATTTGACAGAAACTGAAAATATTGCCACAGACAATGACAGACACAAACTTTTGCTGACCTGAACTCTGGAGAGGAAACAAACTGCTTTTAAAACTTCACAGTTATTCTTCAGTATTTAGTCCACTCTCTCATCTAAAGCCTCTCATCTAAAATAACTACAGAATGATGGAACAGAAGAAAATGCATTACTTGTTACCATCAGCATGACAACCAGCTAATAGTAACTCATGTTTCCTTTGTCAAAAGTGTTTGGTAGCCGAGAGTTTCAAAGAGAGGAAAGCAGGAGGAGACAGCGGAAGAGATGACAGAAGAACAGATGGTTTTGTATTTTTCCAGGAGATTATGGATAGCATTTGGAAATGATTGGTGTCAGCTCTGAGAGAGAAGATGGAGATGCAATCACTCATACTTCACACCCACCCACCCTCATACACACACTCACGCAAAACCAACTCCTCCACACACTTGCGAGCAGCCCACCATGCACCCCCACATCCACATTTAGAAAGACATGCTCAGGGCCTCTTGATGATTAGCAATCAAGCTCGATAAGAAACGGATAAGTTTTTGTTTAAATTAATTTAAATCTGTCTCTTTTTTAATGTGACAGTACGGCCTCTTGCTGGGAAGTGACTCATTCAAGTTTTAAATGTGAAGTTAGCTGTTAGAGCTCTATTTAGAATACTTAATGTGAGTCATTTATCAAAGACATATGAAGAAATAAAGTGTGACATATTTTCTTTGAGTATTACAAATGCTTGTAAGATCTGCTTAAATTTAGAGGAAAAGAGCATTCTGAATGACAGCTGAAACATGTTCATGAACTGGTAGTTTTTCATATGTCAGTTGTTTTAAACAATCAAATGTTACTCCACTGACCTTCTCCGTGAACCATTTCCTGCACTAAGTCCTAAGGTCCTCTCACTGTCAGTCTCCAGATGACAAACTTTGCAATAGAGTTCCCCAACTGTCCTCTAGACATGTCGCCCCCTTTTCCATTGATGTTTTAAAATTGTTACCCAGCTGTTTTTTATAACTGTCAAATTCACAACAGCCTAAAGAAAATGATTCAAATTGATGCAGCAGAACCTGAAAATTTTCTGTTGTTTTTTTTAATAATTCCACATATTCTTTAGCCCTATCAAAGCCTGTCATACTGTATACATTTTAATTACCAACAATTGATAGGGTGACCAGATGTTGTGCTTTATGTGGGATCAAAAAGCATTTTTAGCCTTCATCTCCCTGTCCCACATCTTGAGACAGTTCTCACATTTTGACTGGCTCTGCAGGACAAGCTCTTTTCTAAAGTCTGGTTTTTGCCTGATGCATGTGAAGAAAGAAGGAAAGGCTTTTTATTATTGTCAACTGAGGGCTAGCCTGTCTAATACTATGGCCATCAGGGAAAGCTGAAACTCACCAAAAGGTCACAAACTTTGGGGATTTTGGTGACTATGATGACAACTCTTACAAAGGAAATGAGAAACTGACCCTCGAAGGTAAATCTCTTGGCTACCCTTACCCTACCCTAACCAAGGTTAAAATAGTCAATTAAAACTAAACCACAAACTAAAACTAGGAGAAAAAACATTTTATTTAATTAAATGAAAATGAATCAGAATCCTTTATTAATTCCAGAGGGGAAATTGCTTCAAAATGAGACGCTTAATAAAAATTAAAACTAAAATGATATTCTAATCTAAACATCTTAAATCATTTCCTGACAAACACCATCTCTATTATAACAATCAAAAAACTAAAACCAACACTGAAACTAATAAAAAACCAAACTAAAACTAAACATTTTCAAACAATAAAAACTAAACTGAAACAAAAAAAATGTTTGTGTCAGTTACAATGATCATTTTCTTTGTTCCCTGATTGCCAAGACTTTGGTTAACGATTTAATAAAAACAAAAATTATTTATTCTGATTGCTTAGAGGTGGAGCTGTCACTGATTACAACTTAGACCTCATAGGGTTAACTTGCCAGCTCCCTGGCACAAAGTGCGATTGTGCCAATTTGAGGATACAGTGTGTAAATAATTCACATCAAGCAGGTGGCTGTCCTGTGAACACCGCCGCTTAAACCTAGAGGAGCATTTCCAGTAGTGACAACACATCTGACATGGGCCATTTCGTTTGTGCTACATGTGAGTAGGGCCAACTTGAACTGAATCCAGGTGTGAAAATGTCTAATTTAATGTGACATTCTGGCCTGAGATATTGCTCGTTTTACTTTAGCCCAGGAACTAGCAGCAGAGGTGAGGAGGGGGCTCTAGAGGCCATCTCGCTTTCTAACTCCACACTGTCAAATTGTTTTCAATTTTCAAAGTTGTTGAGGACATTTAGTAAAACTCACATTTCTTTCTGGAGACACAATCATTTCTACAGTATTGTTCAAATACATTATATATTTATTCATTCATTTATTTGTCCTTTGTTTGGTTTCTTTGGTTTTTTTTTTTCAATTGGTTAACTGTTTCAGCTGTGAAACATCAGAAGAAAGTGAATAATATGAATCACTGAATCCTTTAGCTGGTGCCATTTCTTATTTGACCAACAAATAATAAAAACTATCACTAAGAAAAACTTATTTGGAACCACAAATGATTAATTTTCAGCATTAGATACAAATTAATTTTCAAAGCTACATGCTTTTGACAAAAGCGACACACCAGAACAGCGTACAGTCTACAAAACAGGAACTGCTCCCTAATAGCATGAAACTGGAGTGCGACACAGGGGGTATATATACTAGGAGAAGTAATTAACCGACTGGAAGCAGGTGGTGAACAAAACTGGCAGGATGAGAACAAAGGAACATTTTATGTGAAAATATTTATGAGCTAGGTTGAGGACATGACTTGTAAGGAATGACAGGGGTGGTGAGAAAGAGCGAATGCTGTATTTTTTTACTCATAGTCCCCACCAAAAGTATCGGAAGAGCAAGTAGCTGTAAAGATGGGAATTTACAAAAAAGTACAGAGAACTTGCACAGCAGTTCAGAAAGAACCATTTATTGACTGATATAACAGAGATTAACCTCTGCCAATGTGATAGAAAGGCCAAAGTATGGAGAAAAAAGGGATCTGTTCATGATCCTAAATATATAAGCTCATCTGTGAAGCATGGTGGAGGTTGTGTCTGGGCTTGGGCTTGCATGGCTGCTTCTGGAACAGGCTGTCATTTTTACTCATGATGTTGCTCATAATGGTAGCAGTAGAATGAACACAGAAGTCCACAGAAACATATTGTCTGCCAAATTATAGAGAAATGTATTCAAACTAATAGGGAGGACTTTACCACACAGCAAAACAATGATAAAAAACACACTGCCACTGCAACAAAGGACTTCGTCAGCTGAAGACAGAAAGCCAGCAAAATAGACAACAAAAAATTGCTATGGTAAAAACCTGGAATGAAATCTGATGAAGTCTGTAGGTAGGCTTGATGCAGTTATTGCAAGCAAGGAATATGCAGTCAAATAATAAGTATTTTTAACTTTTATTTACTTGAAAGTATCATGTTCCAATACTTTCGCTCACTTGAAAATCTGGGTGGTTTGATGCAAAATGTGTTATGTTCTAAGTCGTTTAACATATCTAGATGTAAATACCAAGGAATTAAAAACTGAAACTCATCTCTTGTCTCAGCTTAATTCTTTTTTTTTTTTTTTTTTTTTTTTTTTTTCTCCCACAGTTTA